>OX104111.1:35638775-35880753 GCA_944474755.1 Limnoperna fortunei | reverse complement strand
GTGGGTTTTTTTTTAGTAAGGAATGTTCATTTAACTATTAAGCTTAATGGAATAGTGAACGCATTTAATGAAATTCATAAAATTTTAGTCTCAGTTTAGAAACTATTAATGTACACCTCCAAAGTATAGTACAACTGAATATCAATAAATTTAAATTTGAACTCAAAAACTTTCTCAGGATGTACTAGGTGCATAATTAGGACAGTTTCATACTATTTTTCTTAATTAAAATGTATTTCAAGAGATAAAAGTCTTATCCCAACAGTTTGAAGGTACTCAGTATCTCACTTTGTAAAAAGGGGGGGGGGGATGTGAAATTAACTAAAAAAGATGCAAAATTTATGATAAAATTATGTAATTAGTGCCTTTCTATGTGTGAAATAAGTCCATTTGTGTTGGATGTATATTGCCAAGCTTGCTATTTACATCTGCAACTAAGAAATTGAAAAATTAAGGAATAATGCATTTCTTGATCACCAAGCTAATTTTTCATGATAACGCGCATGTGAGGTCTTTGTATGTTTTCATGCATTTCTTGAAAACCGCTGAAAGGAATTCAACAAAATTTTAGAATTTGTTTCGACTAACATAAATCTAAGACCAGGAAAAATTTTATTTAATTTGTTGAACAAAAACATCTTCTTTAGGTGTAGGACCACCAAATACCGGGAACCAGTCCAGAGGTTGTACGTAAAAGTAGTACTAGTCAACAGACAGGTTCACTCTTGCATCATATAGAATTTGAACCGCACATGATACCAGAATAAATTTGGTATTTTTGGAAAGCTGAATATTCTAGGAAACTTGAGGATAAAGTTTTATTGGTTTTAAATGAACATAAAAATGTTGAGAGTCAATTAGGGACAAGCACTATTTTTGGACTGAAATAGAAAGTGAAAGTAGATTTTTAGACCACATGGACTTCAGGTTGAGCGTTTTTTCTTATATGCAATGAAACATATTGTGAAATTTTGACAGAATATTTGGCCAGTGCATTTTGATAGGGGACAGAAGTGTCACTTAATTTGAAACAAAGGTAAATTTTCTAGGATAAGTCAAAATTATCAAATTTTAATATAGCCGAAGAGTAAAAAATCTATGGTGGTCCTACACCTGAAGAGGCCATAGACAGGTATATCAACTTCTATTTCTTTTGATAAAAATGGTACTAATTGGAGGTAAATCACCAAGACTATCATTTTAATTGCTTATCAAAGCCAAAACCTATAGTGGGGGTCAAATTTCAGCCTAAATATGGTATTATGTAATATTGTATGAAATTATGGGGTCTGCAGTGGTCCGCGCTTAGTAGAATGTGCTTTAATTTAAATAAACTCCTGTTCTAGGTTTTGGATGTAATGAAAGGGTCAAAATGTATAAAACTAGAACTGGTAGACATTCTAGTATGCAGAAAAATAGTGTATTTAAGATGAATTTGTCAATTTTACACCTGCGGCTTAAGTCGGTTACATTGCTGGCATGGGTTAATACTAAAATTATTTATTTTCTAATCTGATGCTTGCTAAGGGTAAATTTGTTAGTAAACTAGTAACCATATGCAATAATTGTACTTGTTAAGATAATTGGGCCTTGAGATGATGGTACTTCTGTCAAAAATTCCTTAAACATGAGCAGTAATGGGAAATTGGCCAATTTTTGCAATTTCATACCAAAGCAAGATATAATTTTGTTTCTTTGTATGCCAGTTTGAACTTTAGTGGGTTTTTTTTTAGTAAGGAATGTTCATTTAACTATTAAGCTTAATGGAATAGTGAACGCATTTAATGAAATTCATAAAATTTTAGTCTCAGTTTAGAAACTATTAATGTACACCTCCAAAGTATAGTACAACTGAATATCAATAAATTTAAATTTGAACTCAAAAACTTTCTCAGGATGTACTAGGTGCATAATTAGGACAGTTTCATACTATTTTTCTTAATTAAAATGTATTTCAAGAGATAAAAGTCTTATCCCAACAGTTTGAAGGTACTCAGTATCTCACTTTGTAAAAAGGGGGGGGGGGATGTGAAATTAACTAAAAAAGATGCAAAATTTATGATAAAATTATGTAATTAGTGCCTTTCTATGTGTGAAATAAGTCCATTTGTGTTGGATGTATATTGCCAAGCTTGCTATTTACATCTGCAACTAAGAAATTGAAAAATTAAGGAATAATGCATTTCTTGATCACCAAGCTAATTTTTCATGATAACGCGCATGTGAGGTCTTTGTATGTTTTCATGCATTTCTTGAAAACCGCTGAAAGGAATTCAACAAAATTTTAGAATTTGTTTCGACTAACATAAATCTAAGACCAGGAAAAATTTTATTTAATTTGTTGAACAAAAACATCTTCTTTAGGTGTAGGACCACCAAATACCGGGAACCAGTCCAGAGGTTGTACGTAAAAGTAGTACTAGTCAACAGACAGGTTCACTCTTGCATCATATAGAATTTGAACCGCACATGATACCAGAATAAATTTGGTATTTTTGGAAAGCTGAATATTCTAGGAAACTTGAGGATAAAGTTTTATTGGTTTTAAATGAACATAAAAATGTTGAGAGTCAATTAGGGACAAGCACTATTTTTGGACTGAAATAGAAAGTGAAAGTAGATTTTTAGACCACATGGACTTCAGGTTGAGCGTTTTTTCTTATATGCAATGAAACATATTGTGAAATTTTGACAGAATATTTGGCCAGTGCATTTTGATAGGGGACAGAAGTGTCACTTAATTTGAAACAAAGGTAAATTTTCTAGGATAAGTCAAAATTATCAAATTTTAATATAGCCGAAGAGTAAAAAATCTATGGTGGTCCTACACCTGAAGAGGCCATAGACAGGTATATCAACTTCTATTTCTTTTGATAAAAATGGTACTAATTGGAGGTAAATCACCAAGACTATCATTTTAATTGCTTATCAAAGCCAAAACCTATAGTGGGGGTCAAATTTCAGCCTAAATATGGTATTATGTAATATTGTATGAAATTATGGGGTCTGCAGTGGTCCGCGCTTAGTAGAATGTGCTTTAATTTAAATAAACTCCTGTTCTAGGTTTTGGATGTAATGAAAGGGTCAAAATGTATAAAACTAGAACTGGTAGACATTCTAGTATGCAGAAAAATAGTGTATTTAAGATGAATTTGTCAATTTTACACCTGCGGCTTAAGTCGGTTACATTGCTGGCATGGGTTAATACTAAAATTATTTATTTTCTAATCTGATGCTTGCTAAGGGTAAATTTGTTAGTAAACTAGTAACCATATGCAATAATTGTACTTGTTAAGATAATTGGGCCTTGAGATGATGGTACTTCTGTCAAAAATTCCTTAAACATGAGCAGTAATGGGAAATTGGCCAATTTTTGCAATTTCATACCAAAGCAAGATATAATTTTGTTTCTTTGTATGCCAGTTTGAACTTTAGTGGGTTTTTTTTTAGTAAGGAATGTTCATTTAACTATTAAGCTTAATGGAATAGTGAACGCATTTAATGAAATTCATAAAATTTTAGTCTCAGTTTAGAAACTATTAATGTACACCTCCAAAGTATAGTACAACTGAATATCAATAAATTTAAATTTGAACTCAAAAACTTTCTCAGGATGTACTAGGTGCATAATTAGGACAGTTTCATACTATTTTTCTTAATTAAAATGTATTTCAAGAGATAAAAGTCTTATCCCAACAGTTTGAAGGTACTCAGTATCTCACTTTGTAAAAAGGGGGGGGGGGATGTGAAATTAACTAAAAAAGATGCAAAATTTATGATAAAATTATGTAATTAGTGCCTTTCTATGTGTGAAATAAGTCCATTTGTGTTGGATGTATATTGCCAAGCTTGCTATTTACATCTGCAACTAAGAAATTGAAAAATTAAGGAATAATGCATTTCTTGATCACCAAGCTAATTTTTCATGATAACGCGCATGTGAGGTCTTTGTATGTTTTCATGCATTTCTTGAAAACCGCTGAAAGGAATTCAACAAAATTTTAGAATTTGTTTCGACTAACATAAATCTAAGACCAGGAAAAATTTTATTTAATTTGTTGAACAAAAACATCTTCTTTAGGTGTAGGACCACCAAATACCGGGAACCAGTCCAGAGGTTGTACGTAAAAGTAGTACTAGTCAACAGACAGGTTCACTCTTGCATCATATAGAATTTGAACCGCACATGATACCAGAATAAATTTGGTATTTTTGGAAAGCTGAATATTCTAGGAAACTTGAGGATAAAGTTTTATTGGTTTTAAATGAACATAAAAATGTTGAGAGTCAATTAGGGACAAGCACTATTTTTGGACTGAAATAGAAAGTGAAAGTAGATTTTTAGACCACATGGACTTCAGGTTGAGCGTTTTTTCTTATATGCAATGAAACATATTGTGAAATTTTGACAGAATATTTGGCCAGTGCATTTTGATAGGGGACAGAAGTGTCACTTAATTTGAAACAAAGGTAAATTTTCTAGGATAAGTCAAAATTATCAAATTTTAATATAGCCGAAGAGTAAAAAATCTATGGTGGTCCTACACCTGAAGAGGCCATAGACAGGTATATCAACTTCTATTTCTTTTGATAAAAATGGTACTAATTGGAGGTAAATCACCAAGACTATCATTTTAATTGCTTATCAAAGCCAAAACCTATAGTGGGGGTCAAATTTCAGCCTAAATATGGTATTATGTAATATTGTATGAAATTATGGGGTCTGCAGTGGTCCGCGCTTAGTAGAATGTGCTTTAATTTAAATAAACTCCTGTTCTAGGTTTTGGATGTAATGAAAGGGTCAAAATGTATAAAACTAGAACTGGTAGACATTCTAGTATGCAGAAAAATAGTGTATTTAAGATGAATTTGTCAATTTTACACCTGCGGCTTAAGTCGGTTACATTGCTGGCATGGGTTAATACTAAAATTATTTATTTTCTAATCTGATGCTTGCTAAGGGTAAATTTGTTAGTAAACTAGTAACCATATGCAATAATTGTACTTGTTAAGATAATTGGGCCTTGAGATGATGGTACTTCTGTCAAAAATTCCTTAAACATGAGCAGTAATGGGAAATTGGCCAATTTTTGCAATTTCATACCAAAGCAAGATATAATTTTGTTTCTTTGTATGCCAGTTTGAACTTTAGTGGGTTTTTTTTTAGTAAGGAATGTTCATTTAACTATTAAGCTTAATGGAATAGTGAACGCATTTAATGAAATTCATAAAATTTTAGTCTCAGTTTAGAAACTATTAATGTACACCTCCAAAGTATAGTACAACTGAATATCAATAAATTTAAATTTGAACTCAAAAACTTTCTCAGGATGTACTAGGTGCATAATTAGGACAGTTTCATACTATTTTTCTTAATTAAAATGTATTTCAAGAGATAAAAGTCTTATCCCAACAGTTTGAAGGTACTCAGTATCTCACTTTGTAAAAAGGGGGGGGGGGATGTGAAATTAACTAAAAAAGATGCAAAATTTATGATAAAATTATGTAATTAGTGCCTTTCTATGTGTGAAATAAGTCCATTTGTGTTGGATGTATATTGCCAAGCTTGCTATTTACATCTGCAACTAAGAAATTGAAAAATTAAGGAATAATGCATTTCTTGATCACCAAGCTAATTTTTCATGATAACGCGCATGTGAGGTCTTTGTATGTTTTCATGCATTTCTTGAAAACCGCTGAAAGGAATTCAACAAAATTTTAGAATTTGTTTCGACTAACATAAATCTAAGACCAGGAAAAATTTTATTTAATTTGTTGAACAAAAACATCTTCTTTAGGTGTAGGACCACCAAATACCGGGAACCAGTCCAGAGGTTGTACGTAAAAGTAGTACTAGTCAACAGACAGGTTCACTCTTGCATCATATAGAATTTGAACCGCACATGATACCAGAATAAATTTGGTATTTTTGGAAAGCTGAATATTCTAGGAAACTTGAGGATAAAGTTTTATTGGTTTTAAATGAACATAAAAATGTTGAGAGTCAATTAGGGACAAGCACTATTTTTGGACTGAAATAGAAAGTGAAAGTAGATTTTTAGACCACATGGACTTCAGGTTGAGCGTTTTTTCTTATATGCAATGAAACATATTGTGAAATTTTGACAGAATATTTGGCCAGTGCATTTTGATAGGGGACAGAAGTGTCACTTAATTTGAAACAAAGGTAAATTTTCTAGGATAAGTCAAAATTATCAAATTTTAATATAGCCGAAGAGTAAAAAATCTATGGTGGTCCTACACCTGAAGAGGCCATAGACAGGTATATCAACTTCTATTTCTTTTGATAAAAATGGTACTAATTGGAGGTAAATCACCAAGACTATCATTTTAATTGCTTATCAAAGCCAAAACCTATAGTGGGGGTCAAATTTCAGCCTAAATATGGTATTATGTAATATTGTATGAAATTATGGGGTCTGCAGTGGTCCGCGCTTAGTAGAATGTGCTTTAATTTAAATAAACTCCTGTTCTAGGTTTTGGATGTAATGAAAGGGTCAAAATGTATAAAACTAGAACTGGTAGACATTCTAGTATGCAGAAAAATAGTGTATTTAAGATGAATTTGTCAATTTTACACCTGCGGCTTAAGTCGGTTACATTGCTGGCATGGGTTAATACTAAAATTATTTATTTTCTAATCTGATGCTTGCTAAGGGTAAATTTGTTAGTAAACTAGTAACCATATGCAATAATTGTACTTGTTAAGATAATTGGGCCTTGAGATGATGGTACTTCTGTCAAAAATTCCTTAAACATGAGCAGTAATGGGAAATTGGCCAATTTTTGCAATTTCATACCAAAGCAAGATATAATTTTGTTTCTTTGTATGCCAGTTTGAACTTTAGTGGGTTTTTTTTTAGTAAGGAATGTTCATTTAACTATTAAGCTTAATGGAATAGTGAACGCATTTAATGAAATTCATAAAATTTTAGTCTCAGTTTAGAAACTATTAATGTACACCTCCAAAGTATAGTACAACTGAATATCAATAAATTTAAATTTGAACTCAAAAACTTTCTCAGGATGTACTAGGTGCATAATTAGGACAGTTTCATACTATTTTTCTTAATTAAAATGTATTTCAAGAGATAAAAGTCTTATCCCAACAGTTTGAAGGTACTCAGTATCTCACTTTGTAAAAAGGGGGGGGGGGATGTGAAATTAACTAAAAAAGATGCAAAATTTATGATAAAATTATGTAATTAGTGCCTTTCTATGTGTGAAATAAGTCCATTTGTGTTGGATGTATATTGCCAAGCTTGCTATTTACATCTGCAACTAAGAAATTGAAAAATTAAGGAATAATGCATTTCTTGATCACCAAGCTAATTTTTCATGATAACGCGCATGTGAGGTCTTTGTATGTTTTCATGCATTTCTTGAAAACCGCTGAAAGGAATTCAACAAAATTTTAGAATTTGTTTCGACTAACATAAATCTAAGACCAGGAAAAATTTTATTTAATTTGTTGAACAAAAACATCTTCTTTAGGTGTAGGACCACCAAATACCGGGAACCAGTCCAGAGGTTGTACGTAAAAGTAGTACTAGTCAACAGACAGGTTCACTCTTGCATCATATAGAATTTGAACCGCACATGATACCAGAATAAATTTGGTATTTTTGGAAAGCTGAATATTCTAGGAAACTTGAGGATAAAGTTTTATTGGTTTTAAATGAACATAAAAATGTTGAGAGTCAATTAGGGACAAGCACTATTTTTGGACTGAAATAGAAAGTGAAAGTAGATTTTTAGACCACATGGACTTCAGGTTGAGCGTTTTTTCTTATATGCAATGAAACATATTGTGAAATTTTGACAGAATATTTGGCCAGTGCATTTTGATAGGGGACAGAAGTGTCACTTAATTTGAAACAAAGGTAAATTTTCTAGGATAAGTCAAAATTATCAAATTTTAATATAGCCGAAGAGTAAAAAATCTATGGTGGTCCTACACCTGAAGAGGCCATAGACAGGTATATCAACTTCTATTTCTTTTGATAAAAATGGTACTAATTGGAGGTAAATCACCAAGACTATCATTTTAATTGCTTATCAAAGCCAAAACCTATAGTGGGGGTCAAATTTCAGCCTAAATATGGTATTATGTAATATTGTATGAAATTATGGGGTCTGCAGTGGTCCGCGCTTAGTAGAATGTGCTTTAATTTAAATAAACTCCTGTTCTAGGTTTTGGATGTAATGAAAGGGTCAAAATGTATAAAACTAGAACTGGTAGACATTCTAGTATGCAGAAAAATAGTGTATTTAAGATGAATTTGTCAATTTTACACCTGCGGCTTAAGTCGGTTACATTGCTGGCATGGGTTAATACTAAAATTATTTATTTTCTAATCTGATGCTTGCTAAGGGTAAATTTGTTAGTAAACTAGTAACCATATGCAATAATTGTACTTGTTAAGATAATTGGGCCTTGAGATGATGGTACTTCTGTCAAAAATTCCTTAAACATGAGCAGTAATGGGAAATTGGCCAATTTTTGCAATTTCATACCAAAGCAAGATATAATTTTGTTTCTTTGTATGCCAGTTTGAACTTTAGTGGGTTTTTTTTTAGTAAGGAATGTTCATTTAACTATTAAGCTTAATGGAATAGTGAACGCATTTAATGAAATTCATAAAATTTTAGTCTCAGTTTAGAAACTATTAATGTACACCTCCAAAGTATAGTACAACTGAATATCAATAAATTTAAATTTGAACTCAAAAACTTTCTCAGGATGTACTAGGTGCATAATTAGGACAGTTTCATACTATTTTTCTTAATTAAAATGTATTTCAAGAGATAAAAGTCTTATCCCAACAGTTTGAAGGTACTCAGTATCTCACTTTGTAAAAAGGGGGGGGGGGATGTGAAATTAACTAAAAAAGATGCAAAATTTATGATAAAATTATGTAATTAGTGCCTTTCTATGTGTGAAATAAGTCCATTTGTGTTGGATGTATATTGCCAAGCTTGCTATTTACATCTGCAACTAAGAAATTGAAAAATTAAGGAATAATGCATTTCTTGATCACCAAGCTAATTTTTCATGATAACGCGCATGTGAGGTCTTTGTATGTTTTCATGCATTTCTTGAAAACCGCTGAAAGGAATTCAACAAAATTTTAGAATTTGTTTCGACTAACATAAATCTAAGACCAGGAAAAATATTATTTCATTTGTTGAACAAAAACATCTTCTTTAGGTGTAGGACCACCAAATACTGGGAACCAGTCCAGAGGTTGTACGTAAAAGTAGTACTAGTCAACAGACAGGTTCACTCTTGCATCATATAGAATTTGAACCGCACATGATACCAGAATAAATTTGGTATTTTTGGAAAGCTGAATATTCTAGGAAACTTGAGGATAAAGTTTTATTGGTTTTAAATGAACATAAAAATGTTGAGAGTCAATTAGGGACAAGCACTATTTTTGGACTGAAATAGAAAGTGAAAGTAGATTTTTAGACCACATGGACTTCAGGTTGAGCGTTTTTTCTTATATGCAATGAAACATATTGTGAAATTTTGACAGAATATTTGGCCAGTGCATTTTGATAGGGGACAGAAGTGTCACTTAATTTGAAACAAAGGTAAATTTTCTAGGATAAGTCAAAATTATCAAATTTTAATATAGCCGAAGAGTAAAAAATCTATGGTGGTCCTACACCTGAAGAGGCCATAGACAGGTATATCAACTTCTATTTCTTTTGATAAAAATGGTACTAATTGGAGGTAAATCACCAAGACTATCATTTTAATTGCTTATCAAAGCCAAAACCTATAGTGGGGGTCAAATTTCAGCCTAAATATGGTATTATGTAATATTGTATGAAATTATGGGGTCTGCAGTGGTCCGCGCTTAGTAGAATGTGCTTTAATTTAAATAAACTCCTGTTCTAGGTTTTGGATGTAATGAAAGGGTCAAAATGTATAAAACTAGAACTGGTAGACATTCTAGTATGCAGAAAAATAGTGTATTTAAGATGAATTTGTCAATTTTACACCTGCGGCTTAAGTCGGTTACATTGCTGGCATGGGTTAATACTAAAATTATTTATTTTCTAATCTGATGCTTGCTAAGGGTAAATTTGTTAGTAAACTAGTAACCATATGCAATAATTGTACTTGTTAAGATAATTGGGCCTTGAGATGATGGTACTTCTGTCAAAAATTCCTTAAACATGAGCAGTAATGGGAAATTGGCCAATTTTTGCAATTTCATACCAAAGCAAGATATAATTTTGTTTCTTTGTATGCCAGTTTGAACTTTAGTGGGTTTTTTTTTAGTAAGGAATGTTCATTTAACTATTAAGCTTAATGGAATAGTGAACGCATTTAATGAAATTCATAAAATTTTAGTCTCAGTTTAGAAACTATTAATGTACACCTCCAAAGTATAGTACAACTGAATATCAATAAATTTAAATTTGAACTCAAAAACTTTCTCAGGATGTACTAGGTGCATAATTAGGACAGTTTCATACTATTTTTCTTAATTAAAATGTATTTCAAGAGATAAAAGTCTTATCCCAACAGTTTGAAGGTACTCAGTATCTCACTTTGTAAAAAGGGGGGGGGGGGATGTGAAATTAACTAAAAAAGATGCAAAATTTATGATAAAATTATGTAATTAGTGCCTTTCTATGTGTGAAATAAGTCCATTTGTGTTGGATGTATATTGCCAAGCTTGCTATTTACATCTGCAACTAAGAAATTGAAAAATTAAGGAATAATGCATTTCTTGATCACCAAGCTAATTTTTCATGATAACGCGCATGTGAGGTCTTTGTATGTTTTCATGCATTTCTTGAAAACCGCTGAAAGGAATTCAACAAAATTTTAGAATTTGTTTCGACTAACATAAATCTAAGACCAGGAAAAATTTTATTTAATTTGTTGAACAAAAACATCTTCTTTAGGTGTAGGACCACCAAATACCGGGAACCAGTCCAGAGGTTGTACGTAAAAGTAGTACTAGTCAACAGACAGGTTCACTCTTGCATCATATAGAATTTGAACCGCACATGATACCAGAATAAATTTGGTATTTTTGGAAAGCTGAATATTCTAGGAAACTTGAGGATAAAGTTTTATTGGTTTTAAATGAACATAAAAATGTTGAGAGTCAATTAGGGACAAGCACTATTTTTGGACTGAAATAGAAAGTGAAAGTAGATTTTTAGACCACATGGACTTCAGGTTGAGCGTTTTTTCTTATATGCAATGAAACATATTGTGAAATTTTGACAGAATATTTGGCCAGTGCATTTTGATAGGGGACAGAAGTGTCACTTAATTTGAAACAAAGGTAAATTTTCTAGGATAAGTCAAAATTATCAAATTTTAATATAGCCGAAGAGTAAAAAATCTATGGTGGTCCTACACCTGAAGAGGCCATAGACAGGTATATCAACTTCTATTTCTTTTGATAAAAATGGTACTAATTGGAGGTAAATCACCAAGACTATCATTTTAATTGCTTATCAAAGCCAAAACCTATAGTGGGGGTCAAATTTCAGCCTAAATATGGTATTATGTAATATTGTATGAAATTATGGGGTCTGCAGTGGTCCGCGCTTAGTAGAATGTGCTTTAATTTAAATAAACTCCTGTTCTAGGTTTTGGATGTAATGAAAGGGTCAAAATGTATAAAACTAGAACTGGTAGACATTCTAGTATGCAGAAAAATAGTGTATTTAAGATGAATTTGTCAATTTTACACCTGCGGCTTAAGTCGGTTACATTGCTGGCATGGGTTAATACTAAAATTATTTATTTTCTAATCTGATGCTTGCTAAGGGTAAATTTGTTAGTAAACTAGTAACCATATGCAATAATTGTACTTGTTAAGATAATTGGGCCTTGAGATGATGGTACTTCTGTCAAAAATTCCTTAAACATGAGCAGTAATGGGAAATTGGCCAATTTTTGCAATTTCATACCAAAGCAAGATATAATTTTGTTTCTTTGTATGCCAGTTTGAACTTTAGTGGGTTTTTTTTTAGTAAGGAATGTTCATTTAACTATTAAGCTTAATGGAATAGTGAACGCATTTAATGAAATTCATAAAATTTTAGTCTCAGTTTAGAAACTATTAATGTACACCTCCAAAGTATAGTACAACTGAATATCAATAAATTTAAATTTGAACTCAAAAACTTTCTCAGGATGTACTAGGTGCATAATTAGGACAGTTTCATACTATTTTTCTTAATTAAAATGTATTTCAAGAGATAAAAGTCTTATCCCAACAGTTTGAAGGTACTCAGTATCTCACTTTGTAAAAAGGGGGGGGGGGATGTGAAATTAACTAAAAAAGATGCAAAATTTATGATAAAATTATGTAATTAGTGCCTTTCTATGTGTGAAATAAGTCCATTTGTGTTGGATGTATATTGCCAAGCTTGCTATTTACATCTGCAACTAAGAAATTGAAAAATTAAGGAATAATGCATTTCTTGATCACCAAGCTAATTTTTCATGATAACGCGCATGTGAGGTCTTTGTATGTTTTCATGCATTTCTTGAAAACCGCTGAAAGGAATTCAACAAAATTTTAGAATTTGTTTCGACTAACATAAATCTAAGACCAGGAAAAATTTTATTTAATTTGTTGAACAAAAACATCTTCTTTAGGTGTAGGACCACCAAATACCGGGAACCAGTCCAGAGGTTGTACGTAAAAGTAGTACTAGTCAACAGACAGGTTCACTCTTGCATCATATAGAATTTGAACCGCACATGATACCAGAATAAATTTGGTATTTTTGGAAAGCTGAATATTCTAGGAAACTTGAGGATAAAGTTTTATTGGTTTTAAATGAACATAAAAATGTTGAGAGTCAATTAGGGACAAGCACTATTTTTGGACTGAAATAGAAAGTGAAAGTAGATTTTTAGACCACATGGACTTCAGGTTGAGCGTTTTTTCTTATATGCAATGAAACATATTGTGAAATTTTGACAGAATATTTGGCCAGTGCATTTTGATAGGGGACAGAAGTGTCACTTAATTTGAAACAAAGGTAAATTTTCTAGGATAAGTCAAAATTATCAAATTTTAATATAGCCGAAGAGTAAAAAATCTATGGTGGTCCTACACCTGAAGAGGCCATAGACAGGTATATCAACTTCTATTTCTTTTGATAAAAATGGTACTAATTGGAGGTAAATCACCAAGACTATCATTTTAATTGCTTATCAAAGCCAAAACCTATAGTGGGGGTCAAATTTCAGCCTAAATATGGTATTATGTAATATTGTATGAAATTATGGGGTCTGCAGTGGTCCGCGCTTAGTAGAATGTGCTTTAATTTAAATAAACTCCTGTTCTAGGTTTTGGATGTAATGAAAGGGTCAAAATGTATAAAACTAGAACTGGTAGACATTCTAGTATGCAGAAAAATAGTGTATTTAAGATGAATTTGTCAATTTTACACCTGCGGCTTAAGTCGGTTACATTGCTGGCATGGGTTAATACTAAAATTATTTATTTTCTAATCTGATGCTTGCTAAGGGTAAATTTGTTAGTAAACTAGTAACCATATGCAATAATTGTACTTGTTAAGATAATTGGGCCTTGAGATGATGGTACTTCTGTCAAAAATTCCTTAAACATGAGCAGTAATGGGAAATTGGCCAATTTTTGCAATTTCATACCAAAGCAAGATATAATTTTGTTTCTTTGTATGCCAGTTTGAACTTTAGTGGGTTTTTTTTTAGTAAGGAATGTTCATTTAACTATTAAGCTTAATGGAATAGTGAACGCATTTAATGAAATTCATAAAATTTTAGTCTCAGTTTAGAAACTATTAATGTACACCTCCAAAGTATAGTACAACTGAATATCAATAAATTTAAATTTGAACTCAAAAACTTTCTCAGGATGTACTAGGTGCATAATTAGGACAGTTTCATACTATTTTTCTTAATTAAAATGTATTTCAAGAGATAAAAGTCTTATCCCAACAGTTTGAAGGTACTCAGTATCTCACTTTGTAAAAAGGGGGGGGGGGATGTGAAATTAACTAAAAAAGATGCAAAATTTATGATAAAATTATGTAATTAGTGCCTTTCTATGTGTGAAATAAGTCCATTTGTGTTGGATGTATATTGCCAAGCTTGCTATTTACATCTGCAACTAAGAAATTGAAAAATTAAGGAATAATGCATTTCTTGATCACCAAGCTAATTTTTCATGATAACGCGCATGTGAGGTCTTTGTATGTTTTCATGCATTTCTTGAAAACCGCTGAAAGGAATTCAACAAAATTTTAGAATTTGTTTCGACTAACATAAATCTAAGACCAGGAAAAATTTTATTTAATTTGTTGAACAAAAACATCTTCTTTAGGTGTAGGACCACCAAATACCGGGAACCAGTCCAGAGGTTGTACGTAAAAGTAGTACTAGTCAACAGACAGGTTCACTCTTGCATCATATAGAATTTGAACCGCACATGATACCAGAATAAATTTGGTATTTTTGGAAAGCTGAATATTCTAGGAAACTTGAGGATAAAGTTTTATTGGTTTTAAATGAACATAAAAATGTTGAGAGTCAATTAGGGACAAGCACTATTTTTGGACTGAAATAGAAAGTGAAAGTAGATTTTTAGACCACATGGACTTCAGGTTGAGCGTTTTTTCTTATATGCAATGAAACATATTGTGAAATTTTGACAGAATATTTGGCCAGTGCATTTTGATAGGGGACAGAAGTGTCACTTAATTTGAAACAAAGGTAAATTTTCTAGGATAAGTCAAAATTATCAAATTTTAATATAGCCGAAGAGTAAAAAATCTATGGTGGTCCTACACCTGAAGAGGCCATAGACAGGTATATCAACTTCTATTTCTTTTGATAAAAATGGTACTAATTGGAGGTAAATCACCAAGACTATCATTTTAATTGCTTATCAAAGCCAAAACCTATAGTGGGGGTCAAATTTCAGCCTAAATATGGTATTATGTAATATTGTATGAAATTATGGGGTCTGCAGTGGTCCGCGCTTAGTAGAATGTGCTTTAATTTAAATAAACTCCTGTTCTAGGTTTTGGATGTAATGAAAGGGTCAAAATGTATAAAACTAGAACTGGTAGACATTCTAGTATGCAGAAAAATAGTGTATTTAAGATGAATTTGTCAATTTTACACCTGCGGCTTAAGTCGGTTACATTGCTGGCATGGGTTAATACTAAAATTATTTATTTTCTAATCTGATGCTTGCTAAGGGTAAATTTGTTAGTAAACTAGTAACCATATGCAATAATTGTACTTGTTAAGATAATTGGGCCTTGAGATGATGGTACTTCTGTCAAAAATTCCTTAAACATGAGCAGTAATGGGAAATTGGCCAATTTTTGCAATTTCATACCAAAGCAAGATATAATTTTGTTTCTTTGTATGCCAGTTTGAACTTTAGTGGGGTTTTTTTTAGTAAGGAATGTTCATTTAACTATTAAGCTTAATGGAATAGTGAACGCATTTAATGAAATTCATAAAATTTTAGTCTCAGTTTAGAAACTATTAATGTACACCTCCAAAGTATAGTACAACTGAATATCAATAAATTTAAATTTGAACTCAAAAACTTTCTCAGGATGTACTAGGTGCATAATTAGGACAGTTTCATACTATTTTTCTTAATTAAAATGTATTTCAAGAGATAAAAGTCTTATCCCAACAGTTTGAAGGTACTCAGTATCTCACTTTGTAAAAAGGGGGGGGGGGATGTGAAATTAACTAAAAAAGATGCAAAATTTATGATAAAATTATGTAATTAGTGCCTTTCTATGTGTGAAATAAGTCCATTTGTGTTGGATGTATATTGCCAAGCTTGCTATTTACATCTGCAACTAAGAAATTGAAAAATTAAGGAATAATGCATTTCTTGATCACCAAGCTAATTTTTCATGATAACGCGCATGTGAGGTCTTTGTATGTTTTCATGCATTTCTTGAAAACCGCTGAAAGGAATTCAACAAAATTTTAGAATTTGTTTCGACTAACATAAATCTAAGACCAGGAAAAATTTTATTTAATTTGTTGAACAAAAACATCTTCTTTAGGTGTAGGACCACCAAATACCGGGAACCAGTCCAGAGGTTGTACGTAAAAGTAGTACTAGTCAACAGACAGGTTCACTCTTGCATCATATAGAATTTGAACCGCACATGATACCAGAATAAATTTGGTATTTTTGGAAAGCTGAATATTCTAGGAAACTTGAGGATAAAGTTTTATTGGTTTTAAATGAACATAAAAATGTTGAGAGTCAATTAGGGACAAGCACTATTTTTGGACTGAAATAGAAAGTGAAAGTAGATTTTTAGACCACATGGACTTCAGGTTGAGCGTTTTTTCTTATATGCAATGAAACATATTGTGAAATTTTGACAGAATATTTGGCCAGTGCATTTTGATAGGGGACAGAAGTGTCACTTAATTTGAAACAAAGGTAAATTTTCTAGGATAAGTCAAAATTATCAAATTTTAATATAGCCGAAGAGTAAAAAATCTATGGTGGTCCTACACCTGAAGAGGCCATAGACAGGTATATCAACTTCTATTTCTTTTGATAAAAATGGTACTAATTGGAGGTAAATCACCAAGACTATCATTTTAATTGCTTATCAAAGCCAAAACCTATAGTGGGGGTCAAATTTCAGCCTAAATATGGTATTATGTAATATTGTATGAAATTATGGGGTCTGCAGTGGTCCGCGCTTAGTAGAATGTGCTTTAATTTAAATAAACTCCTGTTCTAGGTTTTGGATGTAATGAAAGGGTCAAAATGTATAAAACTAGAACTGGTAGACATTCTAGTATGCAGAAAAATAGTGTATTTAAGATGAATTTGTCAATTTTACACCTGCGGCTTAAGTCGGTTACATTGCTGGCATGGGTTAATACTAAAATTATTTATTTTCTAATCTGATGCTTGCTAAGGGTAAATTTGTTAGTAAACTAGTAACCATATGCAATAATTGTACTTGTTAAGATAATTGGGCCTTGAGATGATGGTACTTCTGTCAAAAATTCCTTAAACATGAGCAGTAATGGGAAATTGGCCAATTTTTGCAATTTCATACCAAAGCAAGATATAATTTTGTTTCTTTGTATGCCAGTTTGAACTTTAGTGGGTTTTTTTTTAGTAAGGAATGTTCATTTAACTATTAAGCTTAATGGAATAGTGAACGCATTTAATGAAATTCATAAAATTTTAGTCTCAGTTTAGAAACTATTAATGTACACCTCCAAAGTATAGTACAACTGAATATCAATAAATTTAAATTTGAACTCAAAAACTTTCTCAGGATGTACTAGGTGCATAATTAGGACAGTTTCATACTATTTTTCTTAATTAAAATGTATTTCAAGAGATAAAAGTCTTATCCCAACAGTTTGAAGGTACTCAGTATCTCACTTTGTAAAAAGGGGGGGGGGGATGTGAAATTAACTAAAAAAGATGCAAAATTTATGATAAAATTATGTAATTAGTGCCTTTCTATGTGTGAAATAAGTCCATTTGTGTTGGATGTATATTGCCAAGCTTGCTATTTACATCTGCAACTAAGAAATTGAAAAATTAAGGAATAATGCATTTCTTGATCACCAAGCTAATTTTTCATGATAACGCGCATGTGAGGTCTTTGTATGTTTTCATGCATTTCTTGAAAACCGCTGAAAGGAATTCAACAAAATTTTAGAATTTGTTTCGACTAACATAAATCTAAGACCAGGAAAAATTTTATTTAATTTGTTGAACAAAAACATCTTCTTTAGGTGTAGGACCACCAAATACCGGGAACCAGTCCAGAGGTTGTACGTAAAAGTAGTACTAGTCAACAGACAGGTTCACTCTTGCATCATATAGAATTTGAACCGCACATGATACCAGAATAAATTTGGTATTTTTGGAAAGCTGAATATTCTAGGAAACTTGAGGATAAAGTTTTATTGGTTTTAAATGAACATAAAAATGTTGAGAGTCAATTAGGGACAAGCACTATTTTTGGACTGAAATAGAAAGTGAAAGTAGATTTTTAGACCACATGGACTTCAGGTTGAGCGTTTTTTCTTATATGCAATGAAACATATTGTGAAATTTTGACAGAATATTTGGCCAGTGCATTTTGATAGGGGACAGAAGTGTCACTTAATTTGAAACAAAGGTAAATTTTCTAGGATAAGTCAAAATTATCAAATTTTAATATAGCCGAAGAGTAAAAAATCTATGGTGGTCCTACACCTGAAGAGGCCATAGACAGGTATATCAACTTCTATTTCTTTTGATAAAAATGGTACTAATTGGAGGTAAATCACCAAGACTATCATTTTAATTGCTTATCAAAGCCAAAACCTATAGTGGGGGTCAAATTTCAGCCTAAATATGGTATTATGTAATATTGTATGAAATTATGGGGTCTGCAGTGGTCCGCGCTTAGTAGAATGTGCTTTAATTTAAATAAACTCCTGTTCTAGGTTTTGGATGTAATGAAAGGGTCAAAATGTATAAAACTAGAACTGGTAGACATTCTAGTATGCAGAAAAATAGTGTATTTAAGATGAATTTGTCAATTTTACACCTGCGGCTTAAGTCGGTTACATTGCTGGCATGGGTTAATACTAAAATTATTTATTTTCTAATCTGATGCTTGCTAAGGGTAAATTTGTTAGTAAACTAGTAACCATATGCAATAATTGTACTTGTTAAGATAATTGGGCCTTGAGATGATGGTACTTCTGTCAAAAATTCCTTAAACATGAGCAGTAATGGGAAATTGGCCAATTTTTGCAATTTCATACCAAAGCAAGATATAATTTTGTTTCTTTGTATGCCAGTTTGAACTTTAGTGGGTTTTTTTTTAGTAAGGAATGTTCATTTAACTATTAAGCTTAATGGAATAGTGAACGCATTTAATGAAATTCATAAAATTTTAGTCTCAGTTTAGAAACTATTAATGTACACCTCCAAAGTATAGTACAACTGAATATCAATAAATTTAAATTTGAACTCAAAAACTTTCTCAGGATGTACTAGGTGCATAATTAGGACAGTTTCATACTATTTTTCTTAATTAAAATGTATTTCAAGAGATAAAAGTCTTATCCCAACAGTTTGAAGGTACTCAGTATCTCACTTTGTAAAAAGGGGGGGGGGGATGTGAAATTAACTAAAAAAGATGCAAAATTTATGATAAAATTATGTAATTAGTGCCTTTCTATGTGTGAAATAAGTCCATTTGTGTTGGATGTATATTGCCAAGCTTGCTATTTACATCTGCAACTAAGAAATTGAAAAATTAAGGAATAATGCATTTCTTGATCACCAAGCTAATTTTTCATGATAACGCGCATGTGAGGTCTTTGTATGTTTTCATGCATTTCTTGAAAACCGCTGAAAGGAATTCAACAAAATTTTAGAATTTGTTTCGACTAACATAAATCTAAGACCAGGAAAAATTTTATTTAATTTGTTGAACAAAAACATCTTCTTTAGGTGTAGGACCACCAAATACCGGGAACCAGTCCAGAGGTTGTACGTAAAAGTAGTACTAGTCAACAGACAGGTTCACTCTTGCATCATATAGAATTTGAACCGCACATGATACCAGAATAAATTTGGTATTTTTGGAAAGCTGAATATTCTAGGAAACTTGAGGATAAAGTTTTATTGGTTTTAAATGAACATAAAAATGTTGAGAGTCAATTAGGGACAAGCACTATTTTTGGACTGAAATAGAAAGTGAAAGTAGATTTTTAGACCACATGGACTTCAGGTTGAGCGTTTTTTCTTATATGCAATGAAACATATTGTGAAATTTTGACAGAATATTTGGCCAGTGCATTTTGATAGGGGACAGAAGTGTCACTTAATTTGAAACAAAGGTAAATTTTCTAGGATAAGTCAAAATTATCAAATTTTAATATAGCCGAAGAGTAAAAAATCTATGGTGGTCCTACACCTGAAGAGGCCATAGACAGGTATATCAACTTCTATTTCTTTTGATAAAAATGGTACTAATTGGAGGTAAATCACCAAGACTATCATTTTAATTGCTTATCAAAGCCAAAACCTATAGTGGGGGTCAAATTTCAGCCTAAATATGGTATTATGTAATATTGTATGAAATTATGGGGTCTGCTGTGGTCCGCGCTTAGTAGAATGTGCTTTAATTTAAATAAACTCCTGTTCTAGGTTTTGGATGTAATGAAAGGGTCAAAATGTATAAAACTAGAACTGGTAGACATTCTAGTATGCAGAAAAATAGTGTATTTAAGATGAATTTGTCAATTTTACACCTGCGGCTTAAGTCGGTTACATTGCTGGCATGGGTTAATACTAAAATTATTTATTTTCTAATCTGATGCTTGCTAAGGGTAAATTTGTTAGTAAACTAGTAACCATATGCAATAATTGTACTTGTTAAGATAATTGGGCCTTGAGATGATGGTACTTCTGTCAAAAATTCCTTAAACATGAGCAGTAATGGGAAATTGGCCAATTTTTGCAATTTCATACCAAAGCAAGATATAATTTTGTTTCTTTGTATGCCAGTTTGAACTTTAGTGGGTTTTTTTTTAGTAAGGAATGTTCATTTAACTATTAAGCTTAATGGAATAGTGAACGCATTTAATGAAATTCATAAAATTTTAGTCTCAGTTTAGAAACTATTAATGTACACCTCCAAAGTATAGTACAACTGAATATCAATAAATTTAAATTTGAACTCAAAAACTTTCTCAGGATGTACTAGGTGCATAATTAGGACAGTTTCATACTATTTTTCTTAATTAAAATGTATTTCAAGAGATAAAAGTCTTATCCCAACAGTTTGAAGGTACTCAGTATCTCACTTTGTAAAAAGGGGGGGGGGGATGTGAAATTAACTAAAAAAGATGCAAAATTTATGATAAAATTATGTAATTAGTGCCTTTCTATGTGTGAAATAAGTCCATTTGTGTTGGATGTATATTGCCAAGCTTGCTATTAACATCTGCAACTAAGAAATTGAAAAATTAAGGAATAATGCATTTCTTGATCACCAAGCTAATTTTTCATGATAACGCGCATGTGAGGTCTTTGTATGTTTTCATGCATTTCTTGAAAACCGCTGAAAGGAATTCAACAAAATTTTAGAATTTGTTTCGACTAACATAAATCTAAGACCAGGAAAAATTTTATTTAATTTGTTGAACAAAAACATCTTCTTTAGGTGTAGGACCACCAAATACCGGGAACCAGTCCAGAGGTTGTACGTAAAAGTAGTACTAGTCAACAGACAGGTTCACTCTTGCATCATATAGAATTTGAACCGCACATGATACCAGAATAAATTTGGTATTTTTGGAAAGCTGAATATTCTAGGAAACTTGAGGATAAAGTTTTATTGGTTTTAAATGAACATTAAAATGTTGAGAGTCAATTAGGGACAAGCACTATTTTTGGACTGAAATAGAAAGTGAAAGTAGATTTTTAGACCACGTGGACTTCAGGTTGAGCGTTTTTTCTTATATGCAATGAAACATATTGTGAAATTTTGACAGAATGTTCAGCCAGTGCATTTTTATAGGGGACAGAAGTGTCACTTAATTTGAAACAAAGGTAAATTTTCTAGGATAAGTCAAAATTATCAAATTTTAATATAGCCGAGGAGTAAAAAATCTATGGTGGTCCTACACCTGAAGAGGCCATAGACAGGTATATCAACTTCTATTTCTTTTGATAAAAATGGTACTGAAAGAAGGTAAATCACCAAGACTATCATTTTAATTGCTCATCAGAGCCAAAACCTATAAGGGGGGTCAAATTTCAGCCTAAATATGGTATTATGTAATATTGTATGAAATTATGGGGTCTGCAGTGGTCCGCGCTTAGTAGAATGTGCTATAATTTAAATAAACTCTTGTTTTAGGTTTTGGATGTAATGAAAGGGTCAAAATGTATAAAACTAGAACTGGTAGACATTCTAGTATGCAGAAAAATAGTGTATTTAAGATGAATTTGTCAATTTTACACCTGCGGCTTAAGTCGGTTACATTGCTGGCATGGGTTAATACTAAAATTATTTATTTTCTAATCTGATGCTTGCTAGGGGTAAATTTGTTAGTAAACTAGTAACCATATGCAATAATTGTACTTGTTAAGATAATTGGGCCTTGAGATGATGGTACTTCTGTCAAAAATTCCCTAAACATGAGCAGTAATGGGAAATTGGCCAATTTTTGCAATTTCATACCAAAGCAAGATATAATTTTGTTTCTTTGTATGCCAGTTTGAACTTTAGTGGTTTTTTTTTTAGTAAGGAATGTTCATTTAACTATTAAGCTTAATGGAATAGTGAACGCATTTAATGAAATTCATAAAATTTTAGTCTCAGTTTAGAAACCATTAATGTACACCTCCAAAACATAGTACAACTGAATATCAATAAATTTAAATTTGAACTCAAAAACTTTCTCAGGATGTACTAGGTGCATAATTAGGACAGTTTCATACTATTTTTCTTAATTGAAATGTATTTCAAGAGATAAAAGTCTTATCCCAACAGTTTGAAGGTACTCAGTATCTCACTTTGTAAAAAGGGGGGGGGGGATATGAAATTAACTAAAAAGATGCAAAATATATGATAAAATTATGTAATTAGTGCCTTTCTATGTGTGAAATAAGTCCATTTATGTTGGATGTATATTGCCAAGCTTGCTATTTACATCTGCAACTAAGAAATTGAAAAATTAAGGAATAATGCATTTCTTGATTACCAAGCTAATTTTTCATGTTAACGCGCATGTGAGGTCTTTGTATGTTTTCATGCATTTCTTGAAAACCGCTGAAAGGAATTCAACAAAATTTTAGAATTTGTTTCGACTAACATAAATCTAAGACCAGGAAAAATTGTATTTAATTTGTTGAACAAAAACATCTTCTTTATGAAGAGGCCATAGACAGGTATATCAACTTCTATTTCTTTTGATAAAAATGGTACTGAAAGAAGGTAAATCACCAAGACTATCATTTTAATTGCTCATCAGAGCCAAAACCTATAAGGGGGGTCAAATTTCAGCCTAAATATGGTATTATGTAATATTGTATGAAATTATGGGGTCTGCAGTGGTCCGCGCTTAGTAGAATGTGCTATAATTTAAATAAACTCTTGTTTTAGGTTTTGGATGTAATGAAAGGGTCAAAATGTATAAAACTAGAACTGGTAGACATTCTAGTATGCAGAAAAATAGTGTATTTAAGATGAATTTGTCAATTTTACACCTGCGGCTTAAGTCGGTTACATTGCTGGCATGGGTTAATACTAAAATTATTTATTTTCTAATCTGATGCTTGCTAGGGGTAAATTTGTTAGTAAACTAGTAACCATATGCAATAATTGTACTTGTTAAGATAATTGGGCCTTGAGATGATGGTACTTCTGTCAAAAATTCCCTAAACATGAGCAGTAATGGGAAATTGGCCAATTTTTGCAATTTCATACCAAAGCAAGATATAATTTTGTTTCTTTGTATGCCAGTTTGAACTTTAGTGGTTTTTTTTTTAGTAAGGAATGTTCATTTAACTATTAAGCTTAATGGAATAGTGAACGCATTTAATGAAATTCATAAAATTTTAGTCTCAGTTTAGAAACCATTAATGTACACCTCCAAAACATAGTACAACTGAATATCAATAAATTTAAATTTGAACTCAAAAACTTTCTCAGGATGTACTAGGTGCATAATTAGGACAGTTTCATACTATTTTTCTTAATTGAAATGTATTTCAAGAGATAAAAGTCTTATCCCAACAGTTTGAAGGTACTCAGTATCTCACTTTGTAAAAAGGGGGGGGGGGATATGAAATTAACTAAAAAGATGCAAAATATATGATAAAATTATGTAATTAGTGCCTTTCTATGTGTGAAATAAGTCCATTTATGTTGGATGTATATTGCCAAGCTTGCTATTTACATCTGCAACTAAGAAATTGAAAAATTAAGGAATAATGCATTTCTTGATTACCAAGCTAATTTTTCATGTTAACGCGCATGTGAGGTCTTTGTATGTTTTCATGCATTTCTTGAAAACCGCTGAAAGGAATTCAACAAAATTTTAGAATTTGTTTCGACTAACATAAATCTAAGACCAGGAAAAATTTTATTTAATTTGTTGAACAAAAACATCTTCTTTAGGTGTAGGACCACCAAATACCGGGAACCAGTCCAGAGGTTGTACGTAAAAGTAGTACTAGTCAACAGACAGGTTCACTCTTGCATCATATAGAATTTGAACCGCACATGATACCAGAATAAATTTGGTATTTTTGGAAAGCTGAATATTCTAGGAAACTTGAGGATAAAGTTTTATTGGTTTTAAATGAACATTAAAATGTTGAGAGTCAATTAGGGACAAGCACTATTTTTGGACTGAAATAGAAAGTGAAAGTAGATTTTTAGACCACGTGGACTTCAGGTTGAGCGTTTTTTCTTATATGCAATGAAACATATTGTGAAATTTTGACAGAATGTTCAGCCAGTGCATTTTTATAGGGGACAGAAGTGTCACTTAATTTGAAACAAAGGTAAATTTTCTAGGATAAGTCAAAATTATCAAATTTTAATATAGCCGAAGAGTAAAAAATCTATGGTGGTCCTACACCTGAAGAGGCCATAGACAGGTATATCAACTTCTATTTCTTTTGATAAAAATGGTACTGAAAGAAGGTAAATCACCAAGACTATCATTTTAATTGCTCATCAGAGCCAAAACCTATAAGGGGGGTCAAATTTCAGCCTAAATATGGTATTATGTAATATTGTATGAAATTATGGGGTCTGCAGTGGTCCGCGCTTAGTAGAATGTGCTATAATTTAAATAAACTCTTGTTTTAGGTTTTGGATGTAATGAAAGGGTCAAAATGTATAAAACTAGAACTGGTAGACATTCTAGTATGCAGAAAAATAGTGTATTTAAGATGAATTTGTCAATTTTACACCTGCGGCTTAAGTCGGTTACATTGCTGGCATGGGTTAATACTAAAATTATTTATTTTCTAATCTGATGCTTGCTAGGGGTAAATTTGTTAGTAAACTAGTAACCATATGCAATAATTGTACTTGTTAAGATAATTGGGCCTTGAGATGATGGTACTTCTGTCAAAAATTCCCTAAACATGAGCAGTAATGGGAAATTGGCCAATTTTTGCAATTTCATACCAAAGCAAGATATAATTTTGTTTCTTTGTATGCCAGTTTGAACTTTAGTGGTTTTTTTTTTAGTAAGGAATGTTCATTTAACTATTAAGCTTAATGGAATAGTGAACGCATTTAATGAAATTCATAAAATTTTAGTCTCAGTTTAGAAACCATTAATGTACACCTCCAAAACATAGTACAACTGAATATCAATAAATTTAAATTTGAACTCAAAAACTTTCTCAGGATGTACTAGGTGCATAATTAGGACAGTTTCATACTATTTTTCTTAATTGAAATGTATTTCAAGAGATAAAAGTCTTATCCCAACAGTTTGAAGGTACTCAGTATCTCACTTTGTAAAAAGGGGGGGGGGGATATGAAATTAACTAAAAAGATGCAAAATATATGATAAAATTATGTAATTAGTGCCTTTCTATGTGTGAAATAAGTCCATTTATGTTGGATGTATATTGCCAAGCTTGCTATTTACATCTGCAACTAAGAAATTGAAAAATTAAGGAATAATGCATTTCTTGATTACCAAGCTAATTTTTCATGTTAACGCGCATGTGAGGTCTTTGTATGTTTTCATGCATTTCTTGAAAACCGCTGAAAGGAATTCAACAAAATTTTAGAATTTGTTTCGACTAACATAAATCTAAGACCAGGAAAAATTTTATTTAATTTGTTGAACAAAAACATCTTCTTTAGGTGTAGGACCACCAAATACCGGGAACCAGTCCAGAGGTTGTACGTAAAAGTAGTACTAGTCAACAGACAGGTTCACTCTTGCATCATATAGAATTTGAACCGCACATGATACCAGAATAAATTTGGTATTTTTGGAAAGCTGAATATTCTAGGAAACTTGAGGATAAAGTTTTATTGGTTTTAAATGAACATTAAAATGTTGAGAGTCAATTAGGGACAAGCACTATTTTTGGACTGAAATAGAAAGTGAAAGTAGATTTTTAGACCACGTGGACTTCAGGTTGAGCGTTTTTTCTTATATGCAATGAAACATATTGTGAAATTTTGACAGAATGTTCAGCCAGTGCATTTTTATAGGGGACAGAAGTGTCACTTAATTTGAAACAAAGGTAAATTTTCTAGGATAAGTCAAAATTATCAAATTTTAATATAGCCGAAGAGTAAAAAATCTATGGTGGTCCTACACCTTTGAAGAGGCCATAGACAGGTATATCAACTTCTATTTCTTTTGATAAAAATGGTACTGAAAGAAGGTAAATCACCAAGACTATCATTTTAATTGCTCATCAGAGCCAAAACCTATAAGGGGGGTCAAATTTCAGCCTAAATATGGTATTATGTAATATTGTATGAAATTATGGGGTCTGCAGTGGTCCGCGCTTAGTAGAATGTGCTATAATTTAAATAAACTCTTGTTTTAGGTTTTGGATGTAATGAAAGGGTCAAAATGTATAAAACTAGAACTGGTAGACATTCTAGTATGCAGAAAAATAGTGTATTTAAGATGAATTTGTCAATTTTACACCTGCGGCTTAAGTCGGTTACATTGCTGGCATGGGTTAATACTAAAATTATTTATTTTCTAATCTGATGCTTGCTAGGGGTAAATTTGTTAGTAAACTAGTAACCATATGCAATAATTGTACTTGTTAAGATAATTGGGCCTTGAGATGATGGTACTTCTGTCAAAAATTCCCTAAACATGAGCAGTAATGGGAAATTGGCCAATTTTTGCAATTTCATACCAAAGCAAGATATAATTTTGTTTCTTTGTATGCCAGTTTGAACTTTAGTGGTTTTTTTTTTAGTAAGGAATGTTCATTTAACTATTAAGCTTAATGGAATAGTGAACGCATTTAATGAAATTCATAAAATTTTAGTCTCAGTTTAGAAACCATTAATGTACACCTCCAAAACATAGTACAACTGAATATCAATAAATTTAAATTTGAACTCAAAAACTTTCTCAGGATGTACTAGGTGCATAATTAGGACAGTTTCATACTATTTTTCTTAATTGAAATGTATTTCAAGAGATAAAAGTCTTATCCCAACAGTTTGAAGGTACTCAGTATCTCACTTTGTAAAAAGGGGGGGGGGATATGAAATTAACTAAAAAGATGCAAAATATATGATAAAATTATGTAATTAGTGCCTTTCTATGTGTGAAATAAGTCCATTTATGTTGGATGTATATTGCCAAGCTTGCTATTTACATCTGCAACTAAGAAATTGAAAAATTAAGGAATAATGCATTTCTTGATTACCAAGCTAATTTTTAATGTTAACGCGCATGTGAGGTCTTTGTATGTTTTCATGCATTTCTTGAAAACCGCTGAAAGGAATTCAACAAAATTTTAGAATTTGTTTCGACTAACATAAATCTAAGACCAGGAAAAATTTTATTTAATTTGTTGAACAAAAACATCTTCTTTAGGTGTAGGACCACCAAATACCGGGAACCAGTCCAGAGGTTGTACGTAAAAGTAGTACTAGTCAACAGACAGGTTCACTCTTGCATCATATAGAATTTGAACCGCACATGATACCAGAATAAATTTGGTATTTTTGGAAAGCTGAATATTCTAGGAAACTTGAGGATAAAGTTTTATTGGTTTTAAATGAACATTAAAATGTTGAGAGTCAATTAGGGACAAGCACTATTTTTGGACTGAAATAGAAAGTGAAAGTAGATTTTTAGACCACGTGGACTTCAGGTTGAGCGTTTTTTCTTATATGCAATGAAACATATTGTGAAATTTTGACAGAATGTTCAGCCAGTGCATTTTTATAGGGGACAGAAGTGTCACTTAATTTGAAACAAAGGTAAATTTTCTAGGATAAGTCAAAATTATCAAATTTTAATATAGCCGAAGAGTAAAAAATCTATGGTGGTCCTACACCTGAAGAGGCCATAGACAGGTATATCAACTTCTATTTCTTTTGATAAAAATGGTACTGAAAGAAGGTAAATCACCAAGACTATCATTTTAATTGCTCATCAGAGCCAAAACCTATAAGGGGGGTCAAATTTCAGCCTAAATATGGTATTATGTAATATTGTATGAAATTATGGGGTCTGCAGTGGTCCGCGCTTAGTAGAATGTGCTATAATTTAAATAAACTCTTGTTTTAGGTTTTGGATGTAATGAAAGGGTCAAAATGTATAAAACTAGAACTGGTAGACATTCTAGTATGCAGAAAAATAGTGTATTTAAGATGAATTTGTCAATTTTACACCTGCGGCTTAAGTCGGTTACATTGCTGGCATGGGTTAATACTAAAATTATTTATTTTCTAATCTGATGCTTGCTAGGGGTAAATTTGTTAGTAAACTAGTAACCATATGCAATAATTGTACTTGTTAAGATAATTGGGCCTTGAGATGATGGTACTTCTGTCAAAAATTCCCTAAACATGAGCAGTAATGGGAAATTGGCCAATTTTTGCAATTTCATACCAAAGCAAGATATAATTTTGTTTCTTTGTATGCCAGTTTGAACTTTAGTGGTTTTTTTTTTAGTAAGGAATGTTCATTTAACTATTAAGCTTAATGGAATAGTGAACGCATTTAATGAAATTCATAAAATTTTAGTCTCAGTTTAGAAACCATTAATGTACACCTCCAAAACATAGTACAACTGAATATCAATAAATTTAAATTTGAACTCAAAAACTTTCTCAGGATGTACTAGGTGCATAATTAGGACAGTTTCATACTATTTTTCTTAATTGAAATGTATTTCAAGAGATAAAAGTCTTATCCCAACAGTTTGAAGGTACTCAGTATCTCACTTTGTAAAAAGGGGGGGGGGGATATGAAATTAACTAAAAAGATGCAAAATATATGATAAAATTATGTAATTAGTGCCTTTCTATGTGTGAAATAAGTCCATTTATGTTGGATGTATATTGCCAAGCTTGCTATTTACATCTGCAACTAAGAAATTGAAAAATTAAGGAATAATGCATTTCTTGATTACCAAGCTAATTTTTCATGTTAACGCGCATGTGAGGTCTTTGTATGTTTTCATGCATTTCTTGAAAACCGCTGAAAGGAATTCAACAAAATTTTAGAATTTGTTTCGACTAACATAAATCTAAGACCAGGAAAAATTTTATTTAATTTGTTGAACAAAAACATCTTCTTTAGGTGTAGGACCACCAAATACCGGGAACCAGTCCAGAGGTTGTACGTAAAAGTAGTACTAGTCAACAGACAGGTTCACTCTTGCATCATATAGAATTTGAACCGCACATGATACCAGAATAAATTTGGTATTTTTGGAAAGCTGAATATTCTAGGAAACTTGAGGATAAAGTTTTATTGGTTTTAAATGAACATTAAAATGTTGAGAGTCAATTAGGGACAAGCACTATTTTTGGACTGAAATAGAAAGTGAAAGTAGATTTTTAGACCACGTGGACTTCAGGTTGAGCGTTTTTTCTTATATGCAATGAAACATATTGTGAAATTTTGACAGAATGTTCAGCCAGTGCATTTTTATAGGGGACAGAAGTGTCACTTAATTTGAAACAAAGGTAAATTTTCTAGGATAAGTCAAAATTATCAAATTTTAATATAGCCGAAGAGTAAAAAATCTATGGTGGTCCTACACCTGAAGAGGCCATAGACAGGTATATCAACTTCTATTTCTTTTGATAAAAATGGTACTGAAAGAAGGTAAATCACCAAGACTATCATTTTAATTGCTCATCAGAGCCAAAACCTATAAGGGGGGTCAAATTTCAGCCTAAATATGGTATTATGTAATATTGTATGAAATTATGGGGTCTGCAGTGGTCCGCGCTTAGTAGAATGTGCTATAATTTAAATAAACTCTTGTTTTAGGTTTTGGATGTAATGAAAGGGTCAAAATGTATAAAACTAGAACTGGTAGACATTCTAGTATGCAGAAAAATAGTGTATTTAAGATGAATTTGTCAATTTTACACCTGCGGCTTAAGTCGGTTACATTGCTGGCATGGGTTAATACTAAAATTATTTATTTTCTAATCTGATGCTTGCTAGGGGTAAATTTGTTAGTAAACTAGTAACCATATGCAATAATTGTACTTGTTAAGATAATTGGGCCTTGAGATGATGGTACTTCTGTCAAAAATTCCCTAAACATGAGCAGTAATGGGAAATTGGCCAATTTTTGCAATTTCATACCAAAGCAAGATATAATTTTGTTTCTTTGTATGCCAGTTTGAACTTTAGTGGTTTTTTTTTTAGTAAGGAATGTTCATTTAACTATTAAGCTTAATGGAATAGTGAACGCATTTAATGAAATTCATAAAATTTTAGTCTCAGTTTAGAAACCATTAATGTACACCTCCAAAACATAGTACAACTGAATATCAATAAATTTAAATTTGAACTCAAAAACTTTCTCAGGATGTACTAGGTGCATAATTAGGACAGTTTCATACTATTTTTCTTAATTGAAATGTATTTCAAGAGATAAAAGTCTTATCCCAACAGTTTGAAGGTACTCAGTATCTCACTTTGTAAAAAGGGGGGGGGGATATGAAATTAACTAAAAAGATGCAAAATATATGATAAAATTATGTAATTAGTGCCTTTCTATGTGTGAAATAAGTCCATTTATGTTGGATGTATATTGCCAAGCTTGCTATTTACATCTGCAACTAAGAAATTGAAAAATTAAGGAATAATGCATTTCTTGATTACCAAGCTAATTTTTCATGTTAACGCGCATGTGAGGTCTTTGTATGTTTTCATGCATTTCTTGAAAACCGCTGAAAGGAATTCAACAAAATTTTAGAATTTGTTTCAACTAACATAAATCTAAGACCAGGAAAAATTTTATTTAATTTGTTGAACAAAAACATCTTCTTTAGGTGTAGGACCACCAAATACCGGGAACCAGTCCAGAGGTTGTACGTAAAAGTAGTACTAGTCAACAGACAGGTTCACTCTTGCATCATATAGAATTTGAACCGCACATGATACCAGAATAAATTTGGTATTTTTGGAAAGCTGAATATTCTAGGAAACTTGAGGATAAAGTTTTATTGGTTTTAAATGAACATTAAAATGTTGAGAGTCAATTAGGGACAAGCACTATTTTTGGACTGAAATAGAAAGTGAAAGTAGATTTTTAGACCACGTGGACTTCAGGTTGAGCGTTTTTTCTTATATGCAATGAAACATATTGTGAAATTTTGACAGAATGTTCAGCCAGTGCATTTTTATAGGGGACAGAAGTGTCACTTAATTTGAAACAAAGGTAAATTTTCTAGGATAAGTCAAAATTATCAAATTTTAATATAGCCGAAGAGTAAAAAATCTATGGTGGTCCTACACCTGAAGAGGCCATAGACAGGTATATCAACTTCTATTTCTTTTGATAAAAATGGTACTGAAAGAAGGTAAATCACCAAGACTATCATTTTAATTGCTCATCAGAGCCAAAACCTATAAGGGGGGTCAAATTTCAGCCTAAATATGGTATTATGTAATATTGTATGAAATTATGGGGTCTGCAGTGGTCCGCGCTTAGTAGAATGTGCTATAATTTAAATAAACTCTTGTTTTAGGTTTTGGATGTAATTAAGGTTCAAAATGTATAAAACTAGAACTGGTAGACATTCTAGTATGCAGAAAAATAGTGTATTTAAGATGAATTTGTCAATTTTACACCTGCGGCTTAAGTCGGTTACATTGCTGGCATGGGTTAATACTAAAATTATTTATTTTCTAATCTGATGCTTGCTAGGGGTAAATTTGTTAGTAAACTAGTAACCATATGCAATAATTGTACTTGTTAAGATAATTGGGCCTTGAGATGATGGTACTTCTGTCAAAAATTCCCTAAACATGAGCAGTAATGGGAAATTGGCCAATTTTTGCAATTTCATACCAAAGCAAGATATAATTTTGTTTCTTTGTATGCCAGTTTGAACTTTAGTGGTTTTTTTTTTAGTAAGGAATGTTCATTTAACTATTAAGCTTAATGGAATAGTGAACGCATTTAATGAAATTCATAAAATTTTAGTCTCAGTTTAGAAACCATTAATGTACACCTCCAAAACATAGTACAACTGAATATCAATAAATTTAAATTTGAACTCAAAAACTTTCTCAGGATGTACTAGGTGCATAATTAGGACAGTTTCATACTATTTTTCTTAATTGAAATGTATTTCAAGAGATAAAAGTCTTATCCCAACAGTTTGAAGGTACTCAGTATCTCACTTTGTAAAAAGGGGGGGGGGATATGAAATTAACTAAAAAGATGCAAAATATATGATAAAATTATGTAATTAGTGCCTTTCTATGTGTGAAATAAGTCCATTTATGTTGGATGTATATTGCCAAGCTTGCTATTTACATCTGCAACTAAGAAATTGAAAAATTAAGGAATAATGCATTTCTTGATTACCAAGCTAATTTTTCATGTTAACGCGCATGTGAGGTCTTTGTATGTTTTCATGCATTTCTTGAAAACCGCTGAAAGGAATTCAACAAAATTTTAGAATTTGTTTCGACTAACATAAATCTAAGACCAGGAAAAATTTTATTTAATTTGTTGAACAAAAACATCTTCTTTAGGTGTAGGACCACCAAATACCGGGAACCAGTCCAGAGGTTGTACGTAAAAGTAGTACTAGTCAACAGACAGGTTCACTCTTGCATCATATAGAATTTGAACCGCACATGATACCAGAATAAATTTGGTATTTTTGGAAAGCTGAATATTCTAGGAAACTTGAGGATAAAGTTTTATTGGTTTTAAATGAACATTAAAATGTTGAGAGTCAATTAGGGACAAGCACTATTTTTGGACTGAAATAGAAAGTGAAAGTAGATTTTTAGACCACGTGGACTTCAGGTTGAGCGTTTTTTCTTATATGCAATGAAACATATTGTGAAATTTTGACAGAATGTTCAGCCAGTGCATTTTTATAGGGGACAGAAGTGTCACTTAATTTGAAACAAAGGTAAATTTTCTAGGATAAGTCAAAATTATCAAATTTTAATATAGCCGAAGAGTAAAAAATCTATGGTGGTCCTACACCTGAAGAGGCCATAGACAGGTATATCAACTTCTATTTCTTTTGATAAAAATGGTACTGAAAGAAGGTAAATCACCAAGACTATCATTTTAATTGCTCATCAGAGCCAAAACCTATAAGGGGGGTCAAATTTCAGCCTAAATATGGTATTATGTAATATTGTATGAAATTATGGGGTCTGCAGTGGTCCGCGCTTAGTAGAATGTGCTATAATTTAAATAAACTCTTGTTTTAGGTTTTGGATGTAATGAAAGGGTCAAAATGTATAAAACTAGAACTGGTAGACATTCTAGTATGCAGAAAAATAGTGTATTTAAGATGAATTTGTCAATTTTACACCTGCGGCTTAAGTCGGTTACATTGCTGGCATGGGTTAATACTAAAATTATTTATTTTCTAATCTGATGCTTGCTAGGGGTAAATTTGTTAGTAAACTAGTAACCATATGCAATAATTGTACTTGTTAAGATAATTGGGCCTTGAGATGATGGTACTTCTGTCAAAAATTCCCTAAACATGAGCAGTAATGGGAAATTGGCCAATTTTTGCAATTTCATACCAAAGCAAGATATAATTTTGTTTCTTTGTATGCCAGTTTGAACTTTAGTGGTTTTTTTTTTAGTAAGGAATGTTCATTTAACTATTAAGCTTAATGGAATAGTGAACGCATTTAATGAAATTCATAAAATTTTAGTCTCAGTTTAGAAACCATTAATGTACACCTCCAAAACATAGTACAACTGAATATCAATAAATTTAAATTTGAACTCAAAAACTTTCTCAGGATGTACTAGGTGCATAATTAGGACAGTTTCATACTATTTTTCTTAATTGAAATGTATTTCAAGAGATAAAAGTCTTATCCCAACAGTTTGAAGGTACTCAGTATCTCACTTTGTAAAAAGGGGGGGGGGATATGAAATTAACTAAAAAGATGCAAAATATATGATAAAATTATGTAATTAGTGCCTTTCTATGTGTGAAATAAGTCCATTTATGTTGGATGTATATTGCCAAGCTTGCTATTTACATCTGCAACTAAGAAATTGAAAAATTAAGGAATAATGCATTTCTTGATTACCAAGCTAATTTTTCATGTTAACGCGCATGTGAGGTCTTTGTATGTTTTCATGCATTTCTTGAAAACCGCTGAAAGGAATTCAACAAAATTTTAGAATTTGTTTCGACTAACATAAATCTAAGACCAGGAAAAATTTTATTTAATTTGTTGAACAAAAACATCTTCTTTAGGTGTAGGACCACCAAATACCGGGAACCAGTCCAGAGGTTGTACGTAAAAGTAGTACTAGTCAACAGACAGGTTCACTCTTGCATCATATAGAATTTGAACCGCACATGATACCAGAATAAATTTGGTATTTTTGGAAAGCTGAATATTCTAGGAAACTTGAGGATAAAGTTTTATTGGTTTTAAATGAACATTAAAATGTTGAGAGTCAATTAGGGACAAGCACTATTTTTGGACTGAAATAGAAAGTGAAAGTAGATTTTTAGACCACGTGGACTTCAGGTTGAGCGTTTTTTCTTATATGCAATGAAACATATTGTGAAATTTTGACAGAATGTTCAGCCAGTGCATTTTTATAGGGGACAGAAGTGTCACTTAATTTGAAACAAAGGTAAATTTTCTAGGATAAGTCAAAATTATCAAATTTTAATATAGCCGAAGAGTAAAAAATCTATGGTGGTCCTACACCTGAAGAGGCCATAGACAGGTATATCAACTTCTATTTCTTTTGATAAAAATGGTACTGAAAGAAGGTAAATCACCAAGACTATCATTTTAATTGCTCATCAGAGCCAAAACCTATAAGGGGGGTCAAATTTCAGCCTAAATATGGTATTATGTAATATTGTATGAAATTATGGGGTCTGCAGTGGTCCGCGCTTAGTAGAATGTGCTATAATTTAAATAAACTCTTGTTTTAGGTTTTGGATGTAATGAAAGGGTCAAAATGTATAAAACTAGAACTGGTAGACATTCTAGTATGCAGAAAAATAGTGTATTTAAGATGAATTTGTCAATTTTACACCTGCGGCTTAAGTCGGTTACATTGCTGGCATGGGTTAATACTAAAATTATTTATTTTCTAATCTGATGCTTGCTAGGGGTAAATTTGTTAGTAAACTAGTAACCATATGCAATAATTGTACTTGTTAAGATAATTGGGCCTTGAGATGATGGTACTTCTGTCAAAAATTCCCTAAACATGAGCAGTAATGGGAAATTGGCCAATTTTTGCAATTTCATACCAAAGCAAGATATAATTTTGTTTCTTTGTATGCCAGTTTGAACTTTAGTGGTTTTTTTTTTAGTAAGGAATGTTCATTTAACTATTAAGCTTAATGGAATAGTGAACGCATTTAATGAAATTCATAAAATTTTAGTCTCAGTTTAGAAACCATTAATGTACACCTCCAAAACATAGTACAACTGAATATCAATAAATTTAAATTTGAACTCAAAAACTTTCTCAGGATGTACTAGGTGCATAATTAGGACAGTTTCATACTATTTTTCTTAATTGAAATGTATTTCAAGAGATAAAAGTCTTATCCCAACAGTTTGAAGGTACTCAGTATCTCACTTTGTAAAAAGGGGGGGGGGATATGAAATTAACTAAAAAGATGCAAAATATATGATAAAATTATGTAATTAGTGCCTTTCTATGTGTGAAATAAGTCCATTTATGTTGGATGTATATTGCCAAGCTTGCTATTTACATCTGCAACTAAGAAATTGAAAAATTAAGGAATAATGCATTTCTTGATTACCAAGCTAATTTTTCATGTTAACGCGCATGTGAGGTCTTTGTATGTTTTCATGCATTTCTTGAAAACCGCTGAAAGGAATTCAACAAAATTTTAGAATTTGTTTCGACTAACATAAATCTAAGACCAGGAAAAATTTTATTTAATTTGTTGAACAAAAACATCTTCTTTAGGTGTAGGACCACCAAATACCGGGAACCAGTCCAGAGGTTGTACGTAAAAGTAGTACTAGTCAACAGACAGGTTCACTCTTGCATCATATAGAATTTGAACCGCACATGATACCAGAATAAATTTGGTATTTTTGGAAAGCTGAATATTCTAGGAAACTTGAGGATAAAGTTTTATTGGTTTTAAATGAACATTAAAATGTTGAGAGTCAATTAGGGACAAGCACTATTTTTGGACTGAAATAGAAAGTGAAAGTAGATTTTTAGACCACGTGGACTTCAGGTTGAGCGTTTTTTCTTATATGCAATGAAACATATTGTGAAATTTTGACAGAATGTTCAGCCAGTGCATTTTTATAGGGGACAGAAGTGTCACTTAATTTGAAACAAAGGTAAATTTTCTAGGATAAGTCAAAATTATCAAATTTTAATATAGCCGAAGAGTAAAAAATCTATGGTGGTCCTACACCTGAAGAGGCCATAGACAGGTATATCAACTTCTATTTCTTTTGATAAAAATGGTACTGAAAGAAGGTAAATCACCAAGACTATCATTTTAATTGCTCATCAGAGCCAAAACCTATAAGGGGGGTCAAATTTCAGCCTAAATATGGTATTATGTAATATTGTATGAAATTATGGGGTCTGCAGTGGTCCGCGCTTAGTAGAATGTGCTATAATTTAAATAAACTCTTGTTTTAGGTTTTGGATGTAATGAAAGGGTCAAAATGTATAAAACTAGAACTGGTAGACATTCTAGTATGCAGAAAAATAGTGTATTTAAGATGAATTTGTCAATTTTACACCTGCGGCTTAAGTCGGTTACATTGCTGGCATGGGTTAATACTAAAATTATTTATTTTCTAATCTGATGCTTGCTAGGGGTAAATTTGTTAGTAAACTAGTAACCATATGCAATAATTGTACTTGTTAAGATAATTGGGCCTTGAGATGATGGTACTTCTGTCAAAAATTCCCTAAACATGAGCAGTAATGGGAAATTGGCCAATTTTTGCAATTTCATACCAAAGCAAGATATAATTTTGTTTCTTTGTATGCCAGTTTGAACTTTAGTGGTTTTTTTTTTAGTAAGGAATGTTCATTTAACTATTAAGCTTAATGGAATAGTGAACGCATTTAATGAAATTCATAAAATTTTAGTCTCAGTTTAGAAACCATTAATGTACACCTCCAAAACATAGTACAACTGAATATCAATAAATTTAAATTTGAACTCAAAAACTTTCTCAGGATGTACTAGGTGCATAATTAGGACAGTTTCATACTATTTTTCTTAATTGAAATGTATTTCAAGAGATAAAAGTCTTATCCCAACAGTTTGAAGGTACTCAGTATCTCACTTTGTAAAAAGGGGGGGGGGATATGAAATTAACTAAAAAGATGCAAAATATATGATAAAATTATGTAATTAGTGCCTTTCTATGTGTGAAATAAGTCCATTTATGTTGGATGTATATTGCCAAGCTTGCTATTTACATCTGCAACTAAGAAATTGAAAAATTAAGGAATAATGCATTTCTTGATTACCAAGCTAATTTTTCATGTTAACGCGCATGTGAGGTCTTTGTATGTTTTCATGCATTTCTTGAAAACCGCTGAAAGGAATTCAACAAAATTTTAGAATTTGTTTCGACTAACATAAATCTAAGACCAGGAAAAATTTTATTTAATTTGTTGAACAAAAACATCTTCTTTAGGTGTAGGACCACCAAATACCGGGAACCAGTCCAGAGGTTGTACGTAAAAGTAGTACTAGTCAACAGACAGGTTCACTCTTGCATCATATAGAATTTGAACCGCACATGATACCAGAATAAATTTGGTATTTTTGGAAAGCTGAATATTCTAGGAAACTTGAGGATAAAGTTTTATTGGTTTTAAATGAACATTAAAATGTTGAGAGTCAATTAGGGACAAGCACTATTTTTGGACTGAAATAGAAAGTGAAAGTAGATTTTTAGACCACGTGGACTTCAGGTTGAGCGTTTTTTCTTATATGCAATGAAACATATTGTGAAATTTTGACAGAATGTTCAGCCAGTGCATTTTTATAGGGGACAGAAGTGTCACTTAATTTGAAACAAAGGTAAATTTTCTAGGATAAGTCAAAATTATCAAATTTTAATATAGCCGAAGAGTAAAAAATCTATGGTGGTCCTACACCTGAAGAGGCCATAGACAGGTATATCAACTTCTATTTCTTTTGATAAAAATGGTACTGAAAGAAGGTAAATCACCAAGACTATCATTTTAATTGCTCATCAGAGCCAAAACCTATAAGGGGGGTCAAATTTCAGCCTAAATATGGTATTATGTAATATTGTATGAAATTATGGGGTCTGCAGTGGTCCGCGCTTAGTAGAATGTGCTATAATTTAAATAAACTCTTGTTTTAGGTTTTGGATGTAATGAAAGGGTCAAAATGTATAAAACTAGAACTGGTAGACATTCTAGTATGCAGAAAAATAGTGTATTTAAGATGAATTTGTCAATTTTACACCTGCGGCTTAAGTCGGTTACATTGCTGGCATGGGTTAATACTAAAATTATTTATTTTCTAATCTGATGCTTGCTAGGGGTAAATTTGTTAGTAAACTAGTAACCATATGCAATAATTGTACTTGTTAAGATAATTGGGCCTTGAGATGATGGTACTTCTGTCAAAAATTCCCTAAACATGAGCAGTAATGGGAAATTGGCCAATTTTTGCAATTTCATACCAAAGCAAGATATAATTTTGTTTCTTTGTATGCCAGTTTGAACTTTAGTGGTTTTTTTTTTAGTAAGGAATGTTCATTTAACTATTAAGCTTAATGGAATAGTGAACGCATTTAATGAAATTCATAAAATTTTAGTCTCAGTTTAGAAACCATTAATGTACACCTCCAAAACATAGTACAACTGAATATCAATAAATTTAAATTTGAACTCAAAAACTTTCTCAGGATGTACTAGGTGCATAATTAGGACAGTTTCATACTATTTTTCTTAATTGAAATGTATTTCAAGAGATAAAAGTCTTATCCCAACAGTTTGAAGGTACTCAGTATCTCACTTTGTAAAAAGGGGGGGGGGATATGAAATTAACTAAAAAGATGCAAAATATATGATAAAATTATGTAATTAGTGCCTTTCTATGTGTGAAATAAGTCCATTTATGTTGGATGTATATTGCCAAGCTTGCTATTTACATCTGCAACTAAGAAATTGAAAAATTAAGGAATAATGCATTTCTTGATTACCAAGCTAATTTTTCATGTTAACGCGCATGTGAGGTCTTTGTATGTTTTCATGCATTTCTTGAAAACCGCTGAAAGGAATTCAACAAAATTTTAGAATTTGTTTCGACTAACATAAATCTAAGACCAGGAAAAATTTTATTTAATTTGTTGAACAAAAACATCTTCTTTAGGTGTAGGACCACCAAATACCGGGAACCAGTCCAGAGGTTGTACGTAAAAGTAGTACTAGTCAACAGACAGGTTCACTCTTGCATCATATAGAATTTGAACCGCACATGATACCAGAATAAATTTGGTATTTTTGGAAAGCTGAATATTCTAGGAAACTTGAGGATAAAGTTTTATTGGTTTTAAATGAACATTAAAATGTTGAGAGTCAATTAGGGACAAGCACTATTTTTGGACTGAAATAGAAAGTGAAAGTAGATTTTTAGACCACGTGGACTTCAGGTTGAGCGTTTTTTCTTATATGCAATGAAACATATTGTGAAATTTTGACAGAATGTTCAGCCAGTGCATTTTTATAGGGGACAGAAGTGTCACTTAATTTGAAACAAAGGTAAATTTTCTAGGATAAGTCAAAATTATCAAATTTTAATATAGCCGAAGAGTAAAAAATCTATGGTGGTCCTACACCTGAAGAGGCCATAGACAGGTATATCAACTTCTATTTCTTTTGATAAAAATGGTACTGAAAGAAGGTAAATCACCAAGACTATCATTTTAATTGCTCATCAGAGCCAAAACCTATAAGGGGGGTCAAATTTCAGCCTAAATATGGTATTATGTAATATTGTATGAAATTATGGGGTCTGCAGTGGTCCGCGCTTAGTAGAATGTGCTATAATTTAAATAAACTCTTGTTTTAGGTTTTGGATGTAATGAAAGGGTCAAAATGTATAAAACTAGAACTGGTAGACATTCTAGTATGCAGAAAAATAGTGTATTTAAGATGAATTTGTCAATTTTACACCTGCGGCTTAAGTCGGTTACATTGCTGGCATGGGTTAATACTAAAATTATTTATTTTCTAATCTGATGCTTGCTAGGGGTAAATTTGTTAGTAAACTAGTAACCATATGCAATAATTGTACTTGTTAAGATAATTGGGCCTTGAGATGATGGTACTTCTGTCAAAAATTCCCTAAACATGAGCAGTAATGGGAAATTGGCCAATTTTTGCAATTTCATACCAAAGCAAGATATAATTTTGTTTCTTTGTATGCCAGTTTGAACTTTAGTGGTTTTTTTTTTAGTAAGGAATGTTCATTTAACTATTAAGCTTAATGGAATAGTGAACGCATTTAATGAAATTCATAAAATTTTAGTCTCAGTTTAGAAACCATTAATGTACACCTCCAAAACATAGTACAACTGAATATCAATAAATTTAAATTTGAACTCAAAAACTTTCTCAGGATGTACTAGGTGCATAATTAGGACAGTTTCATACTATTTTTCTTAATTGAAATGTATTTCAAGAGATAAAAGTCTTATCCCAACAGTTTGAAGGTACTCAGTATCTCACTTTGTAAAAAGGGGGGGGGGATATGAAATTAACTAAAAAGATGCAAAATATATGATAAAATTATGTAATTAGTGCCTTTCTATGTGTGAAATAAGTCCATTTATGTTGGATGTATATTGCCAAGCTTGCTATTTACATCTGCAACTAAGAAATTGAAAAATTAAGGAATAATGCATTTCTTGATTACCAAGCTAATTTTTCATGTTAACGCGCATGTGAGGTCTTTGTATGTTTTCATGCATTTCTTGAAAACCGCTGAAAGGAATTCAACAAAATTTTAGAATTTGTTTCGACTAACATAAATCTAAGACCAGGAAAAATTTTATTTAATTTGTTGAACAAAAACATCTTCTTTAGGTGTAGGACCACCAAATACCGGGAACCAGTCCAGAGGTTGTACGTAAAAGTAGTACTAGTCAACAGACAGGTTCACTCTTGCATCATATAGAATTTGAACCGCACATGATACCAGAATAAATTTGGTATTTTTGGAAAGCTGAATATTCTAGGAAACTTGAGGATAAAGTTTTATTGGTTTTAAATGAACATTAAAATGTTGAGAGTCAATTAGGGACAAGCACTATTTTTGGACTGAAATAGAAAGTGAAAGTAGATTTTTAGACCACGTGGACTTCAGGTTGAGCGTTTTTTCTTATATGCAATGAAACATATTGTGAAATTTTGACAGAATGTTCAGCCAGTGCATTTTTATAGGGGACAGAAGTGTCACTTAATTTGAAACAAAGGTAAATTTTCTAGGATAAGTCAAAATTATCAAATTTTAATATAGCCGAAGAGTAAAAAATCTATGGTGGTCCTACACCGTAAGACACAATCATACCGTTTTAGCGTTTGTACCCCCGTTTTAGTAGTGTGGATATTTGTCATAAAGAAAGGCATGGTTGTCCAAAACACGGCTATTTATTTCAGTGGTGGTTGCGTTGGCGCAGCTTTTTCAAAGATGTGTCAAAATCAAACATTTCGACTTTAGCGCCGACATAATAAAAGTGAAACGAGGTTACAGGAATATTTAAATATAAAAAATGTGAAATAAAAGTTCGTGAGTAATATTTGTATTTATAGTAGATAGGATGTTGGAGCAGGATTGCCAGATGGATGAATAAAAAACTTTATTCGACTGACACTTCGAAACTTTTGGTTGCAACAGCATGGTGAACATTTAGCCTCAGTAATGAAGCACATTCGATTTTTGTTTATCTCCACAAAGATAAAACAAAATGACCACAGAAACTACAATGCTTATTAAATTTGTTGCAAGAGTTGTGAAATGTCCAAAAAAAGAAAGAAAATGAATATGAAAATGACCTACAATACTGAATTGTTTAAAAGGTGCAATTGATTATACATAATTTGAATGATGAACCCATAATGACAAAATATAATTCATTTATTCATTTACATGTTTTGGTAAACTTCAGGAAAGCATAGTATGCACATTCTGAAAGAAAATCACAATGAAACTGAATTTTGCGAATATATACATTGATGAAAGTACATTTTCTTACTTAAAAAAAAATAAAAATTAAAAAAAGTTATCGCTCGCCTCAAATTTTTCTGTTCGCCTATGATTTTTTGAAAATCCAAATAATAATATTAAAATTATTATTTCGCTCGCTCGCCCCGTTTTAAAATGACAAAAATCCGAAGAACAAGAAATTAAATTGGTGTGGCCGAATATTATGTAATGTTTCTATAGAACGTACTGAGAAAATGAAAATATAAATTACCCGAAAAAAACTTAGAAAAATTATACTTAGTCTTCATAAGACCACTTTTAAATATGCCTGTGAAGTTTGGGACAATATTGGGGTGTGCTTAACTACAATAAACTTGAACAATTAGAGCTGGAACTGCTCTAATTGTCACAGTCCTGCAAATTTTAAGCAATGTAATATTTATACTGAAATTGGGTGGGAGACCTTGCATGAGCGCAGGAAACGCAGGTAGTTACAAATGGTTTTTAGTATACAGCACGACTCGGTACCAGCTTATCTCTGTAACTTAATTCCGCATACAATTCAAAGCACGGCAGTTTATCTCTTTTATCTCTTGCGTAATAGTAACAAAATTTTGACTATCTTCTATAGATTGTCCCTGACTGATGAATCTTTCATGCCATCAACTATATGACTGTGGAACCGTTTCGATCTATCAATCCGTAATGTTTGCTTTAAATCTGAAAGTTTAATCTGAATTAAAGAACTTGAAGAAGAGTTCTAAAGCACTATGAATATGGGCATCGAAAAATTAATATTGGCCTTACTTTAAATGTTCAGCATCAATATTGAATTATGACCTACACAGGGTACATATTATATCTGATTCATTTTGTCATTAGTTCTATGAAAGTTTGAAGTATATATGCAAACATTAGAAATAGATTATTTGAAAACCTTTTTTGGCTGCCTATCTTCTGTCCAGTAAATCTAGAACATCTTTCATCGAGTAATTCGCTATTGTCAAACGAACAAGTATTTAAGCATGTATTTGAGTATAGCAAAAGTTCAGAAAGGTTCCAAATTGTTTGAATCATAACTCACAAGAATTTTTAATATCACTCTCATCACCAGATCTATCACATCTATCTTTCTCTCTATTCCTTCTTTTTTTTCCTTTAATGTTTGTCGTCAAAGTTTTGTTGTATCTAACAAGCATAATATAATTTGTATTGTATTATAATGTACGCTGCTCTATCAATATTATTGGAACATACTGTTTGTTTGAATGGTGTTTTAACGCCACTTTCAGCAATTTTTCAGAGAGAGAGAACCCCCGACCTGCGGTAGAAAATCTGGCAATCCTTGTCAATTAAGATTGGAGTCGAGTACACCCTGTCTGCAGTGAGAATCGAACCCGCAATCTCAGTGTTGACAGACCACGTGATCAATAGTAGACGAACTACCTTAACCACTCGGCTACCGAGGCCCCAAACATACTGGGTTAGACTTGATAAGTTTGATTAAGTGTATTATAGTATTTCCATATTTGAGCAAATAAAATATGTTTATTAAATACAGAAAAGCATAATAACACATATAAATACACTTTTGTTTACATTGTATGCGTTATAGTATGCTGTTTTCAAATATCCCAAAAATGAAGAACGGTTCCCTTTTTGGAAAACAAATCAAAACGAAACACCCTATATAATAAAGATACAGGTGTCCTGAATATCATACACAAATTATTGATGTACGCTGGTTACAAAATCAAAATATTTTCGTATATACATGATATTTATGAAAATGCATGTATAAAGGTTGAATGAGTTATTTGAACTTTAGGGAGTTTAACATCAGATTCTTTTAACAATGAACTTGTTTTGATCATATAGTATGATTTACCAAGCAGAGCTTGTTATTGGTAACTATTAATTGCATTAAATTAATAACTTTACTTTGCGACTTTTAAATTCATTATTCACTACAGAAAGTATAATGTTAGTAATTTCAGCTAGTTGACTTCACCAAAGGGAGATAATAAGATTTTGACATAGTTTATTAAATATTTAAGGCAGTAAATATTTATACTTCTGTTTAAAGAGATTATTTGTATATGAAACTGACACAATTTTACTGAAATACTTGTTGAAAGAGCAGTGACACCTACACCTAGGATATATTTATATGTGTTTTATGCATTATATGTTTCTTGACACATATGATACGATGCTTTATATCCGACATTTTCTTTTTGTCCGACGTCGCTTTTTATCCGATAATTTTGCTTTTCGTCCGAACTTTTGCTTTTTGTCCGTCAACCTTTTATTCGATTAGCTTTTTGTCCGATATTTTTGCTTTTTGTCCGATTTTTTGCCTTTTGTCCGAAATTTTGTATCCGATTAGCTTTTTGTCCGACTTTTTTGCTTTTTGTCCGATATGAGTACTAGCATTCGTCAGATTTTCTTACACTGTGTTTTTTTTTATGTGAAAGAAAGAAAAGAAAGAAAAAAAAGCCTAGCATCATGGGGCCTGTGGTCCACGAGAATGGGCCAAGTCTGTAAAAATTGCGTATGTGTGTGACCCTCAATTTTTTAGGCATTTTTTTTCAATGTTTTTTTTATGAAATTTTAATTCCGAAATTTTTTTTAAAAATCTTATGGAATTTGCTTATATACTGGAACCACCTTGAATGCGCTGTGAAATAAAACAACAAAATACGTGTAAATTCCTAATTCAAATGAGTAGTTCCAGTAAGGGCATAAAAAGTAGACTGAGTTGAAAATTATGTATTTTAATATCAAGCCAAAATGGTTGCATTAAAGCCCGTTTTAACATGTCTGCATATAATCCACAAATTACACCATCTAAATATGCAAAATTTGTCATTATTCAACACCCAGAGATTATACGTAATTATTAGATTCCAGGCATTTCATGTATTGACCAAAGATTACGTTTTATTTCTTTAAAAATGGGTCTACGCAAATTTCTTGTCGCATAATTATGCCATAAATAACAAAAATCCGATGACAAATTAGATAAAAAATAGCATAGTCTTAAAGTTTTCGTCATTAATTTTTTTTTGAATACCATTTCTATCACTAAGTTGATCGCAAATTCACTTAAGAGGTTTTGAGATTTACCAAACTTTCGGGTTTCTCTTCCTTTATCCATTAAACCCATGCTTCTCTATTATATCATGTAGCCCCTATTTTCTTTTCAAAATTTCGTAAATTTTAGTTCTAGTTTAATTATTGCTGTGTTTTTGGAAAGGAAAATGAAAGTAATGATAAACCTATAAAAAGGCAGAGAAATTTCATTTCCTGCCAAAACTTCAACTGCTTATATATAATCATATAACTAAGGATATTTTATCGCTTAATGTTCTTCTTTTAGTGATCCTTCCAAATATAAATATACAAATTTTCACGAAGAATCAATTATGTGACTTTCAGGTGTGTATCTCCTTTAGTGTTGCGTGCTTTGCAACACGGGGTGCATATACCTTCCAATTACTGATTCTTGGCGACATGAACAGTTTATTGCAAAACGGGCTATAGTAGTCAACCCGTTTTGCAAAAACGCGTTTTTTGGGGGGGACGGAAATTTAACTGACGAAACTACAGAATGTTCCTAATAATGTTTTGGTTTATCTATGAACTATTGTGAATATAAATATAAATCAGCACAAACAGATACCATCGGATTACTGATACATCCCGAGATAAAAAGTTTATTGCAAAATGGGTTGGCGCAGTCAACCCGTTTTGAAATAAAATCGCATTTGGCAACAACCAGTTTTGCAATAAAGGAAATCTAAGCCAAGAACACATTAACGGAAAGGAATAATTACACGCCCGTCAAGTTAAGCATGGTCTTGTCTAAGTAGAGATGGATTAACCACATGCAGCTATCAATTAATTCAAGGCAACGGACATAAAACTGAAGGTATATCATCAACCTATTTACAAGCGCCTGTTTGAGAGGTTCAATAGTCAACTTAGCACTCCGGTTAAGCACATAGCAAAATCTAGTATAACGAATAAGTTGTAATTACCATACCGGACTGCTGGAATATTTCAATCGCTATACGGGAAGTTAGCATTTGGAAAGTTGAAGTCATCACGTTTGTCTACAGTCCATTTTGTAGTTCTGTCTCTATTTCCAGAATAAGGTTTACGTATTAAAATCTGAAGGATTACACTAAATACGGAAATATTGGATCGAATTTGATCATCTTAAAAAGGAAGATAAGTAAAAGGAAAAAAATCGCTTCATTTATCATATGCTCGTATACTACTTACTTTCAACTTGTGTAGACCTACGGTACAGAAGAGGACTGGCCTTTCAATGACGTCGCTATTGTGTGTGTTTCTTATAGATATAGGCACAAAGTAACTGTTATTTTAATATACTATACTGGCCATAATGACTAACTCAGTTCAAAATGTATCAGCAGCAAAGCGTCAATACAATAAAGTAAATTAACTATAAAAGGTGGCCAAATCTAAGTATAATTTCAGAAGCATTCGTAACAGGGTTTAAGAGTAGGCTGGAAAGAGTTGGAAGCTGCGCTGCTTAAAAAAATACGACTCAATTTCCATCACTTGCAGCGAGGTCGTGCGATGTTACGGCCTCGGAGCCACGATGTCTGGCTCTGCACCTGCAGTCTCAGATAAACAAAAACATGCTACTATTTTGAGAGTTAACACAATTATATCGATTGGTTGGATGTTTGCTCTATGTCCAGCGAGCAATATTTTAGCTATATCCAGGACGAGAATGAGTTAAAAAATAAATCAATGTGAAAAGGGGATGGAAAATGTTTGACTGCAAAAAATTGAGTATGGGTTGGGACGGAGAATTTAACCTTTTGTAGCGGCTACAATGAGCATACCCTTTTTCAAATCTATAAAAGGGGTCTTTATCGTTTAAGGAGCGTGGCACTCTCCAAACACATTGCCTACTACGGTCCGCGACCAGGCTTTCCGTATTATGACCAGACAACCCCCAACGAGAGGGTCTCCCCTATCCGCCATCCGAGGCTGCTGTGTCTAATTGTTTACATTACTTAATGTGACAAATTTATATCATTAACACTAGCATATATGACCAAAGTGAGTGACATTATTTGTCAATCAATTGAATCATTGGACAAACACCCTCATTATGGCAAAAGCACTGTTCATACCTTAACCATACTACCACGATCGCTGGTTGACGTTATTTTTATTAAGTAGAGTATAATTAAAACTTGTCAACAAAAACACTAATTTGATAATTTGTTCAAAATACCATCAAGCCCGACTCGTATTTAATAAAGTACACACGTTTTATGCAAAAAACTTTAAAGATAAACTTTATAAAATTACAGACAAATGCAAAAATATACTTAAAATATATATATATAATAAATGAATTAAATATTGAAGAAATATTTTTTAAATGTAACCGTGTTTAAGGTTTTTTGTTTGTGTTTTGTGTGTTTTTAGTTTTCAATAATAAGTATTAAATTATCTTTATTCTTTTTAGCTCACCTGGACCGAAGGTCCATGTGAGCTTTTGCTATCACTTGGCGTCCGTCGTCTGTCGTCCGTCGTTTAAAAAAATCTTCTCCGCTGAAACCACTGGGCCAATTTTTTTTGGCCACAATAATCATTAGGGTTTCTAGTTTCAAGTTTATTCCTAGGGTGTTTATCAACAGACAAAGATGGCCGCTGTTACTAAAAATAGAACATGGGTGTCAACATAGGTTTTTGATAATTATCTCAAAAATTATAATAGCTATAGAGAAAACCGTTACTTCAAATTGTTCAGCACATTAAGGTCTACAATAGTTGCTAGAAGTGTGAAGTTGTGTATTGCCCTTTATTGACGATTTTTGACAAAATGTTTGGTATTTACAATATAACTTGAAAACTATAAGAGGTAGAGTGAAACTGTAAATGGCAAAAAAAAATGATCAGCAATAAAGCCCTAGAATTCACTTAATTGGTTTGAAATCGTCATTTGACTCCTTATATGAGTTATTGCCCTTAAGTGACAATTTTTTATGAAATTTTACTTATTTGTCCCGTAACTTAAATGATCAGCAATACAAGCCCTACTAGTCACTGTATAGTCTGAAATTGTCAGTTGACTCCTTATAGGAGTTATTGCCCTTAAATGGCAATTTTTTATGACACATTTTCCGTTTTTGTCCTGTAACTAGAAAACTATAACAGCTAGATTGAAACTGAAAATTGCACAAATGATCAGTAATAAAGGCCATACAATTCACTTGATTGGTCTGAAATTGTCAGAGAATTCCTTATATTAGTTATTGCCCATAAACGGCAATTTTTTATGAAATTTTCTGTTTTCGTCCTGTACATGTAACTTAAAAACTGTAACAGCTAGAGTGAGACTGTAAATAGCAAAAATGATCAGCAATAAAAGCCCTAAAATTCACTTAATTGGTCTGAATTTTTCAGATGACTCCTTATAATAGTTATTGCCCTTAAATGACAATTTTTACGAAATTTTCCCTATTTGTCCCGTAACTTAAAAAACTATAACAGCTAGAGTAAAACTGTAAATGGCAATAAATGATCAGTAATACAAGCCCTACAATTCACTGTATTAGTCTGAAATTGTCAGATGACTCCTTATAGGAGTTATTGCCCTTCAATGGCAATTTTTGATTAAATTTTCCGTTTTTGTCCCTAAACTTGAAAACTATATCAGCTAGATTGAAACTGTAAATTGCACAAATGATCAGCAATAAAAGTCCAACAAATGATTGCTTAGTCCAAAATTGCAAGATGACTCTTTATAGGAGTTATTATCCTTTAATTATGAATTTGGACACATTTAATATTTTTTGTATTATAAATTAGCACACCTAGAGTACAACTGTAAATTTCTATATTTCCCTGAAGGACAAGGCCTACAAAACAATTTAATTTTCAGAAATTGCCTGATTGCATCTTATAGGATTTATTCTACTTAACTAAGATTTTTGAAGAAATGTTTAGTTTTTGCACAGTAACTTAAAAGATATAACAACAAGACTGAAACTGTTAATTTTAAAAATTTAAAAATAGTTGAAGTCATTTGGGTTCCAGGTGAGCGATTACATGCTCCTAGGAGCCTCTAGTATATTTCTTATTCTGGTTGTAAACAAAGAAAGTAACACCCAGAAAATAATATTATAATAGTACATCGTTATATTAGTAATTGTGTATAGATAATCCACAATCTATCCACAACATCATAAAGAACGATTTGTATATGTTTGACAATTTAATTGCAAAACGGGTTGACTACTCCAATCCGTTTGGCAAAAAACTTCTGATGTTGAAAAAATATTATGAAACATAATATATACTTATAATAGTATATCGTTATATTTATACTTGTGGGTAGATAATCCACAACATAATAATGTACGATTTGTAAATGTTTGACAAGTTTTATTTTAAAACGGGTTATTGTAAAATGCGTTCTTATTGCAAAACGGGGTGACTACTCCAACCCGTTTGGCAATAAATTTCTGATGTCGAAAAATATGATGAAACAGAGGATATATACAACCTTTGTAGAAGACCATCTAAGGTATATTTCTGCAATATTGCAAATCAATCTGACAAGCGATTTATGAGGAGAAGATTTTTGAAATTTAGCCAATCAGAACGCATTTAAGGCTCTGGCAGCTATGTTTAATATTTGATCAGCACCAAAAACTCAAACTTTGGGTCAGGTGAGCTACAAAAATGAAACATAATATATATTTATAATAGTATATCGTTGTACTTGTGTATAGATATTCCTCAAAATATTCACAACATCATGAAGAACGATTTGTACATGTTTGACATTTTTATTGCAAAACGGGTTATTGCAAAATGCGTTCTTATTGCAACATAAACTGCTAAAGTAGAAAAATATGATAAGAAAGGATATATACTTATAATAGTATATCGTTATATTTGTACTTGAGCATAGAAAACTAACAACATCATAACAAACAATTTGTACATCTTTTAAAATTTTATTGTTAAAACGGGTTGTTACAATCGTATTATCTTTAATTTGATCCCTCTCATTTAGCATTCATCGTATATTGCCTTTATCACAAGGACTGCAAAAAGAAGATTCTGGTACAACTCAACGGCAAAGAGCCAGCAGCCTTAATTGTCACCAAGCGTATGATTATGTGATGTATTATAGATAATGTTAAAAAATAGGAGTATGGAAGAAAATGTACGCGACTTAACCCACATAAACAATGAAATTACAAACTCTAAAACGGGAAAGAGACAGTAGCCTTTAATGTCACTCAAGGACGCCGCTTGCTGGAACAAAATATCATGCATACTACTCAAATCCGATCCAAAAATGTCAAACAATGATCCCCTGCTGAACATAGAACATTTAACATGAAAAAGACAAAATGTTCCGGGGTGGGGTCACTACCTATATATTGGTATGTACAGACGTGCGGCTGGAATGGGTCTACTTTTTCGGGTCTAAAGGTATATGATAAGGTATACTTTTTTAGGTAATATTAGGTATATTTTTGGGTAGAAAATTAAAAATGAGAGTATTGTATTTGCATAGGTACATTTCCACAGAATTGATACTGGTGTCAGCCTTCCTTGATTAACTAGCATACTGACAGTCATTTATTCAATTTAAGTAATGTTTATACAATAAAATTACAGGTACAGGAATGGGTGGGTTTCCCCAAACTCCAGCCGCACGTATAGTAACAGTCCGACAAGAATTGGTTACAGACGGACAACTATAATGACACAGCCAAATTTTGTGGCAGGGAACTAGTTAGCCATTTACGAGTTAGAATTTTGAAAATAAGAGTTATTGATGAGCCTCGTCATATGTTTCTTGATTAATGGTGCATTTAAAGGTGATTACTTGATTACAAGGGTCATTTTAGTGATTACTTGATTTTACCTCCTTCTTGATTACTCGATTACCACTTTTTGAAGATTTGTTAAATGACGTAATATTCAGAAAATGATTAATGATTACCAAATCAAAAACTGTATGATTACTTTATTCCCAGATACCCCCTGGTTAGCTTAAAAAAGAATGGACATTACTTTTGAAGAGTATTATAACAGTCAAACGCAATAAGTGAACAACAATATCATATGGTTACCAAATACAACTGATATCGGGCAGAAAGCAAAGCAATCGGGCAAAAAGCTAATCGGATACAAAATTTCGGACAAAAGGCAAAAAATCGGACAAAAAGCAAAAATATCGGACAAAAAGCTAATCGGATAAAAGGTTGGCGGACAAAAAGCAAAAGTTCGGACAAAAAGCAAAATTATCGGACAAAAAGCGACGTCGGACAAAAAGAAAATGTCGGACATAAAGCATAGTATCACACATACACCTGTGTTTTATGCATTATATGTTTCTTGACATATACACCTGTGTTTTATGCATTATATGCTTCTTGACATATACACCTGTTTTTTATGAATTTTATGTTTCTTGACACCTACACCTGAGACACGTCTCGAAGTGTTTTATGCATTACATGTTTCTTGACACCTACACCTGAGATATATGTTTTATGCATTATTACTTATTTGTGACAGGGTGCAAGTAACATGCAATCTTTAATGTCTTGTTTGATTTTAACATTTAATTGCTTGCTTTTGTGTATTTCTATTTAGGTTTTTGTCATTTACAGATTTAAATCTAATATTATATTGAGGTTCATGCTCGTAACTAATTATGACCATTCAATGCGCTAAGTTGACTTGCACATTTTAAACCAACATTTAAGATTTGTATTAATGAGACACACGAATAATTTTAATACTGCTAGATATTGTAAATCATTTGCTAGTTCAACATACTTGATATATTTATATTTTAGTCTTATTTGTATATTATTGTTATTACAGTGCTATATTATATGTAAGTTTGGTATATAATTCGTAATACTAATTAGAACCCATGGCAGTGCTTAGGTTACCTTTACTGAAAGACCAAATGCAACTCGACTACAATTACGGAGTCCGAGCATTCCGGATTATCTGGAAGGGTGATTTACTGATTTATTGCTTTTTCACACGTGAGTTTCATGCAGTAATAACATTTATTGTTTACGGTAAACATAGTTAGACACGTGACATAAAAATAATGACCGGACACATAAAGAGTATTGACAAGATTATATCCGATAAGGAAACTATGTTTTTGCCATTAATTAAGAAATCGATGTCATCGTTTGCAGGTATCGTTGTTAACTTGTCAGAGAAAGATATTGTTTAACATTACAATAATCTTAGACACGTGTTTGCTTTCAGCACACCTTTTCTCGCTGTATTTTAGTAAAGTCTTGGGAATTTAATTGAAGCGTTAATTATGGAGTGAACGAGATTTGATTGCTATTAACAATTTCAAAAATATTGTAAATGGCCAGTAATGATAATATTGTTGAATACATTATTTTAGTCATTTCTTTAGGAATTATTTGCAGTTCATTTAATCGTCGGCAGTTCTTACGCCTATACATGTAGGTGATAGCAATGTATCGTTCAATAGTCTAATATATCTGTTTGAATTAGGTTTTAATCAATCAAACAGAAGCCAATCTGTTATCATATTCAAAGACAACTAATCAGAAGAGACTTGGCATGGTCATTCAGAAGCACGTGATTTATGGAGGGAAAATGAAGTGTAGTAGTGGGCGTCCAAAACGATCTTTTTTCGTGACAATACGCATGAATATTTTGTTGGCAATAATAAACTTACCTAACTGAAGTTTGTCAAAAACGAGAGTTCTTTTGCAGCTCTTAAATTTATATTGTGTGATACGTGCAATATACTGCTGCCACATACCTCGTTCAAATCAGAGTTATCGCGCTTTTTTGTCAAGTTATAAGTACGAGTCCTGCGTTTCGTAACCTTGCATACTCGTTTATTAGTTTAAGTATTACGTTAAATTAATTGGCTCGATTAATAATAAAGTCATGAAATAATTTTTAATTAAAATATTAGAACTAATCATTATAACATGCACGTCTACCCCCGGGAACAGATTTTTAGATACTTCATTACAAATTAACTGTAAGGTTTATGTTTAATGCATATTATTTGGAATTTCGTCTATTAACAACTTGCAAAAAACAATCAACAGCTTTTGAATCGGTATATATGTCTTCTTTTTTCTAAGCCTTGATTGCTTTGGTGGCCGACTGTGCAAGGTACAAGTAGTTAACCGTCATATTCACCATCATGTGAACAGTATCTTTGTTGGTTCAAGCTAGACTTATCGAAAAGTGTGCTCGACATACACCTTACTTCACAAGAATTGTCCGTTTTCCTGTTGAAGATCGTGAATTCCCAATGGGAACTCCGGTTTATTGAATAATTTAAATTAGGACGGCATTTTGTAGATAAAAAATGTGCTGAAATTGCTGTAAAACCAAATTCAGACAAACACTTTTTTTCAACGTTTCAAATTTTTGTAAGCAAAAAATTCCTTCTTTGTTTAAGAACAACTTTTACTGATGCTATTATTTACATACAAACAAAGAAAAAGAAAAACAAACAACAAAACAGAAATAAACAGAATAATTTGAATCTGTAGCAACACCAATATGGCTTAGAACAAACTGGGAGAAGACAATAGTAATGAGAATCAACGCAAATTGCATCGAGTCCAATGTTTCAAACAGATACTGGAAAAGTTTTACAGAATACAACTACCTAGGAAGTGTGGTGGATACAATAGGAGCCACAGACTAAGCGAGAACAGACTTAAACATGCCAAAAAGTATGGCCTCCAGTGAAGTTTCCATGTCCACCATGATATATATAAGGATATTTAACGCCAAAGCAAAATCATTCCTCAAACATAGAGAACAACTATTGCATGAGACAAAAAAAATAGAATCGTTCATTAACCGATGTCTTAGGGGAATACAAACACTTTTCTGGACAAACCGCATAAACAACATCAATTTTGTGCAGGATACAAAACAAATTCCTTTTCAATGAAAATAATTTAGATACAGCTTTTACCTGTGAACACAATTTCAAATAATTAAGCTTTCGATGTCAGTCAGATGTTAATGTTATAAATAAGTTTGGCAAATTTGATAAAAACATCACTTTATGTTAAAAGTATAGTGTTTTATTCACAATTGATAATATGAAGGCAATATACATGAAGTATTTAAGTTAAACCGTTGGTGTATTGAGTGCAACTACAAACGTACGTTCGTCCCTAAAAAAAATGTATCCATTTCAAGGCACTTGTAGTTGATTTACATGATGAGTAATTGCTCTCGTTGCCACACTGTCAAACAAAAACTTTTTTCGCATTGAAAAACAACTACAATAATGTCGGTCTGTATAACTGAGTGGCCAAATATAATTCCGGAAAATTAATGACCCACATTAAAAACTGACAACAATTTATTAAGGAACAATAGCTTTAATGCTGTTATCCACTGTCAATAAGCTACCAGTTCATCATCGTGCCGAGAACTGAAGCTTATCAAGCGTTTGTCATTACAATGATTGCGTTAAAATCCGATAAAAAGCCACAACCGACAGGACTTTTAACACTTTGAATATGACTGCAATATGCTTTCCAATTAAATAGTTCCATGTTTTAATGATACTTAAGACCTCACTGTAAACGATCATTAGATGTGAATACAGCAGTTGCTCTTGGGATTTTTAAACAAGGATTGGTCTTCTAACAAAATGAAGTATTAGAAATGAAATGACATTTGTAACTACAGAATCAAATTCCAGACTATCGTGACATACAGTACCATACAAGTTAAATACATTATCAAAAATGATCTTATTTCCTATCGACATAAACAACGTTTTTTTATAATGATATACCAAACACATTTAGATGCTATAGAATTAATTTATTATTATTATTATTATTATTATTATTATGTAGTACCAACTACCGTTATTGCGTCAACAGAATATTTCCAAGTACTACAAGCAAACGCGCTAGTAATTTCTTTCTGCCAAGTGTAAACAGCTTGTTAAGTCTTTGTCGTAAGTAATGATTGTTATTAGTGATAATATTATTATACACCCAATCAGCAAAAAATTGTTTAACGATAAGACTATGATGCTGCATTCGTACCGATCAACCAGTTTATAATATTTTCAAATAATTTAACTCACGCAAAACATTATTGGTTTTTAGTTAAAAAAACTAAACTTAAACAAGGACGATACAAACAAACAAATAAATTTGTAAATTAAACTTAAATACAATGTTTAATAAAATTGTTCATTATTCACTAACATGCTTTTGTCCAGCGAAATTATGGTGATACAAAGAATTTGTTATTATGCATTTTCTACCGATTTTACTGCAGCCCGATTTACATCGTCACATTAATTTCACTACCTTTTTGAGAAAAAAAATCTTGTCAAATAAATGTTGCATTCCTTATAAATGCTTGTCGCTACTTATTATTTTTTATATATATTATTGGGTTGTCGGATGATTATAACTTGAGGTTAAGAGCCTATTTAAAGAGAAATTTAATATCATTTTGCAACTAGAAAGCCAACACATTGGCATGTAAAGATCTACTCAAATAGAAGACATAATGCATTATTATTTTGGACATCAAAGTCTTTCATTATCGTATATAATAATTTAGAACATTACGGATATGGAATTCGTCATAATCACGAAAATATTTGCATGCTCTGCTTTGAGACAAACTGTCAACATTATACAGTAAGATGGAAATCTCCACTATGTCGTGTTTAAAACAACAATCAATTTTACATCAACAAAGACTTTAGGTGCAAAAAATCATGTAATTTTCTGCCAACATTGGTGAAGTACATAATATTCTTACCATTTTCCATCTTTGTGAACGTAGTTTGAAGTTTTAATCTAAATATATTGTTAATTAATACCTGTAACACGCAACTGGACGCTTTTTATATTTCTTAGAAATGGTAATCAACAAATAATGTAATACAGTTGATTTGGCCTCATCAATCAACATGGCACTTTTATCTTAGAAACCTTTTCTTATTCTGACTACACAAAAACCAATTAATCTTTCCATTGGTAGCTTTATTTCTTATTGGTCACGATAACATGAAATCTTGGTTTGGTTCCACAGAACAGCTTCATTAAACAATTCAACAAAAGTATATGATGTATTGTAAATTAATGGTTTAAATAGTTCTGAGACCAGAACAGAACATACAACTTTTCAAATAGTCAGTTTGAAGGTTAAAATCTGATACATTATTGTTGAAACTATTCTGATTAATTTGGGGTCTTTCATTCAACAAGCTTTGCTCTGATACATTGTCAAAGATTTTGTTTCTTTACGTATTACAATATATACATGAATATACTATATGCTATTCGAGATCTACATAGGGAATATGAACTCGTATCCCATGTGAAGTCCGAATAACAATTATATTCTGTTGAAATCTTCTTGTACTAATATACATTAGTATATCATTTCGATAGATTTGCCATTGCTCATGATTCAAGAAAACGAGTTTTGACCATCTAAAATGAACTGACCATCGAACACATTTAACTGAGGAATACTGCACCTGACCTGTTTCAAGATTCCCTAAAATGCATTAAAAATCGAATCGATATTTCTAATCTTATGTTTAACTATTTATATTACGTAAAACAATTAAAGTAGAATGAATAGATGTCATTTTAAAACTGGTTTTAATATTCCCTTTCACATGGAATACGTTATGATATCCCATTCTTAATTAGCCAATCATATTGCAGGAATTCAATGGATACATTACTTTAACAGAATATTGTGTTATAATTATCGCTGATAAATTTATGTCATTCTCATATATACCGATATACAAATTACACAATACATTTAAAACTGCGTATTACTAATATTTGCTACAGGGTTGAACTAAGATTGCAACATGGGTACTAATTTTATTAAGGAACTGATGTTAAACATCAAGTCAAAAATCGTAGAAGAATAGTTAGGATCGAAAATATTACCTTGCAACGGTAACAACACGACGTCAGCTGTGCATCTATTTATCAACGACACACGTAGTTGTTGGTATCGACTTGACCAGAAAGAAAGAAATTATAATTCTTTGCACGTATTAGCTTAAAACTGTATATTAAAAAGACAGTCTGCTCGTCCCCCGTGTGTTAGTTAAAAAGGGAGTAGTATCGTTAGTCGTTAGGTGGATGTCAGATTGTTATACTGGAAGGCTGACATTGGACCATGTAAGGGAACATGTTTAGAGAATTGCACACTATTTGTACGATACAGACCCTTAGAACCATATTAGAGATTTTGGGAAAAGAGTAGTAACATTACAGGCGCTTCAGATCTACATTTTTCGTCCATTACTCACACGTCTCCCAGTAGTAGTCACATACCTTTCTGCCAACTAGTCCACAATCTTTCTCTTAACTGGTCCCCGCCTGCATATAGCTACAATACTGTTTCCTGAACGTTTAGCAACCAGTGAAGTAATCAATCAATTTGATCTTCAACACCTTGCAAGCTAGTATATAATATTTCCGATTCTAATTATCGAATTCGTTGGATCAAGTAAACACTCTTAATATAAAAGAAACAATGTAATACAAGTCAAAGTATGGATTATGACATATTCAGATTGAAGCTTTTAAAATTTTCGCCTCTGTAGGTATTTTAATGTTTTAAAAGTTGAGATGACATACTGATGTACATTTAACATGTTAAGAAGACTACATATATACATATCACACTTCACGTTTTGTTGTGCACAAAGCATTTAATTGTATTTAAATAGAGGAATATTCAAGATGAATATTTTAATTGTAAAGGTTGAAGGTCATTGAAGAATGTTACTTATGCGTCTTATTCAATTTATTAATAAATACGAGTGTACGCACTGACAATCGTACTACAGAACCATGGGAGTTTAAGACTCACCTTACTCTTTAAAAGTCTAAGGGGTAAAATAAACTGCCAATGTATTTGTTTTTAAATAACCTTGCCCTTTTTGCTTTGCTACCCACTGGCAGAAATATAACTTCAAAAAATGTAATAATTGATTGCAACTCGTCATTTTGTAATTTTCTCATGAAATAACTTTGTTGTGAATGACAGATATACACATCTACAAAGAGCAAAAAATATTTTCTTTGTCTAGCATGTATTGACGGAAAAGAAGGCCTGTGGTATTTTCAGGAAGAAAGTACTCCCATGGAGTGAAATCAATTAAAATGAAGTTGAGACGTTACGTATGTTTATACAGTTGTTCTTTTTTTGTCTTTTATATTTAAAATTTACATGATATATTTATAGAAGTTACAAATGGAACAACATGATGTACATTTTACCGATAAATGGCGCAGAATAATTCGTGTAAGTAATATAAAGAAGAGATAACGATTTTAGTCAAATAAAGAATTACTTCAGGTCTAAATTTTGGTCACAAAATGAAAGGAACCAGATCGTATTTACGCATATGTATTTGGGAAAATGTCATTTTTATACAAGTTAAGAGCATCTAAAAACTTACTGGGCTTACTTATTCGTGTTTAAGTTTCGTAGATCATACCTCAACCATATATAAACAAACAAGTTCAGAAAAAAACCCACAACCATCGATGTAAAAAGAAAACACAGAGAACTTAACAGATCAGCAACAGGGACACAATAAAAGTGGGACTAAACATGGGTTTTTTTTCGAAGGGAATGCAGTGGCAACCACTGTGTCAGACAATGTAATAGTCAAATCAAGTAAAAGTGTTAAAAATGAACGAACAAATATTACGGCATAGTGAACAATTCCCAAGTCACATGTAAACAGATATTTAACATCGATTATTTTTACACAGATGAAATATCTGTGTATATCAAACTCCGTAAAGACATAACATTTGTCTGTTCGAATGTTTCATTTCCCGCAAGTTATTGGTACAGTAAAGGTAACAGCATGTGATCCAGTGTTCGCCAATTCAATTGTTTGTTTTTATGAAGCAAATTTCCTTAAATATTAGTGCACAAAAAATCTGAGCACATAAAAATGTACTAAAAGTCTTGATCTTACTTTTTGGAATACTGTTCCAAACTATTATTAAGTAAATTTTAATAAACAGTAGCATAACACAAGGAAACAACGGACACAACTTTTCAGGTTTATGTTTTGAGTAACTTTGGACATTACTTTTAAACTCTTTGTACCAAAATGTTCTGAACATAGTCGATTTTAGACATAACGTTATATTATTAATTTTTCTCGGCTTGGTAGTAATATAATTTTACTGTCGTTTCTCATAGCAACAGCTTAAAATCAAATCTGTATATGCAGATTTTACTTGATCATTGACTTTGTTTTGACTTAAAACAAGATTTTGGTAAGCGTACACATACATTCCGTCAATCTTTTGTCCGTTCTCATTTTGAATTAGCATTGAATGCCCCTTTTATAATATTTAGGAATTTATTGAAATTAAGACAGATTCTTAAGAAGAAAATGTGATTCTATCAACAATCTAGTCAGACGCTTTTGAGTATAAAAATTAAACGCAAAAAATTTAATAAACCGTCTGACCAGGGCATTTGGATGTCGGACTAGGACGTTAAAACCAATCAAAGTCTTTTAAAAACAGTATTGATTCGGCTTCGTAAGAAGAAATTAAAGTAATTTTTGCCCATCCCACGTGTGTGAAAAGCATGACCATTATTACTATGATATTTGTGAAACTTTCTGTATTAAGCAATATTGTATTAAATATATGTTTATACTAAAATGTTAAAAACTGCAATTGTTTTTTCAATAAATCTTATAAATTCCTAGTGTTGTCTTGCTGACTTATATTTCAACTGTTACAAAGAATCATTACGCGTTAAGTTTATGGTCAAGTTAATGGCTAAATTGACACTTTTATTTTGCTGTATGATGTCAATGTTTTTGTTGGAAATGTTTCGTCAATTTATAAACTTTTAAATTACAAACTTACTTCATTTGACGTTAAAACACGCTTATTGTGCTTCGAGTGAAGAAAATTAAAATCACAAGTGTAACATAGTGTTTATTCTTTTTAATACCCGAGAGTCAAGTGTACCACATGTCCAAAAATCATTACAAATCTCTGTGTATTATATTTTGTAGAAGCCATTACGCGTGGCACTTAAGGGACAAACGTAGGCATTGCCTTTCCGTGCGTTCAAAACATATCAATTACTACTCCTCGAATTGACCTATTAACGTGGAACTGATGTATCACGTCAGTAGAGGAAAAAGACAAAATTCTTACAATTGTTTTATTCTTTGGGGACAAATTTGCAATCTTGGATTAGTGAAGTTTCAATTAATATTTCCAAATTGATGTTCTTTAAGTCGACAAGGTTTCTTTCATGATTGTCGATGTGAGAAACATTAATCTGTACAATAAATTAAACATTAAGATCACTATTCACTAAAAACATAAGGTGCGCTCAAATATCAAATATTCAATATGAACCAATCTATTGTTATATTAATGTTCATAAGTTATCGTGATCGGAATTATTACTAGATAAAAACGCTCGGACGAAAAATTTAGTTTACCTACTAAAAACCTCTTTATAATGTAGGCAACTCAGCCTGACATTAGAAAACAATTGCCCCTGTTTTATTGATAACAAAATGATGATCAATGCTTATCCAGAAGGCAGCTTTAAGGTTCACAATTTATTTAACAATTTCGGGAATTTATTTTTATTTATGATACTATTTAGTACCATATAACACACGTCGATTTAAAGGACAGTCACAAGTTTTGAAGAAAACCGTGTTTTTGTAATAGTGGCGTTGTTTGGTGTAAGGATACTAATCGTCTTGCAACTGATGGAAATGTTAAGAGTTTATTGAACACCAGACTATATTTCAATTTATTGCTATTTATCAAGATTATTGTACAAAAGATCATCCTATAAACCGCAATCTTTTCAATGCAAACATATTTTCAATTAAATTAGTAATATTTTTGGTTTCAAGCTAAAAGGCACTAATCATTAACATATTGAATAATCCATTCACTAATAAATATTCCATTTATCAATTAGGGGACAACAAAGGAGAAGAAATAACGACAGACATCTTTTCAGCTTGTTTGCCTTCGTTTAGATTAATAACCTCCAATCCGGAAGTGGCTGCAAATCCGGAAATGGAATTGCTGTTTTGAAAATAACAATGTCTTTGTATTGAATGTCTATTCATAACGCTAATTACAAAGCTAAACTGAACTATAAGGGTTGGAAGTATAAGTTCATTGTTGGTTATCATTAGCACAGCTTTAAGGCACAGAAGTTTAAACTTATCAGCAATTTCTCTTTCGCACAGTATCAAAATAATTAACTCAGAATCGAACTATTATACAAATATCCAACGTGTCGTTAAAGATACTGACGGAGAATGTTCACTTTTTATTTTAATTTGAACGCAAAAAAGTGTTCAGTAAATAAGCTGTATAAGGGCAACAGACTTACGTCATAAATATTTTTCGACAAATATGTAGTATAAGGAGTAAATTCTATCTATAAGTTAAGCAAAAAATATATAACTACTTTTCTGTTTTACAACGAGGGATTTAATGTTGTTTTGGGAAACATGATATATGGTCACTGCTATAGTATTATAGGCTTCTCCGTTTTTCTGTATCTCTATACATAAAAAATGAGGATAAATGTTACAGAGAAAGAAGTTCATAATAGATTTGATACATAAAATGTTTTTGAACGGTCTTTTCTCCTCTGTCACTATAATTTACAACAAGTTAACACTTGAATATATAGCCCCTTTTCTAAGTATATTAAGTCGGTTAAGAAATAGTGAAGACTAATCAAACAAATAAAAGTTTGTTTTACATGTTATGTTTTTAATTTTATAATATAAGTTTTTTTTTATAATATTCTGCAACAAACATTATTAAGAAACTACGATTGATATTGTTACATTGTGTATTAATGTTAGAGGAACGAAAATTTTGGTTAAACTATGTTTGTTTGTTTGAATGGTGTTTTAACGCCACTTTCAGCAATTTTTCAGCTATTTCATGGCGTCCAGTTTTTATTGGGGGTGGAAGCCGGAGTACCCGGAGACTATGTTAAACTATGTAGGTAGATAACTAATCATAGAGCGTCAAGCAGGAACCGAATATTATTAACTTCAATAGTAACCACTAGCAAATATTCTTCTGGATTTTCGACAAATAGCAGTTCTTGAACTCCATTCATAAGACATTATTATATAAGGTTTAGAAACAGCTGAAAAATCTGTATTTTAAACTTTATAGTTACCGAAGATTTTAAGCTGACAATTATCCCCATTATCTTTCAGCTATTTTTATAGCTTTATCACAGATTCCAGATTTATTGGGACAGGAGGTTGGAATACCAATTCTAAATTAGTTTTTATACTAAATTTGTGTTGTTGTTTTTTAATTTGCGTTGAGTTTGACTTGACCGACAACATAAAATGTTACATTACAGGCCCACGAACTCTCAAATTGTCATCCTATAGATTGTCAGAAAAACTTTATCCCTGTTAATAAAGGTTGGAGTCGAGTACACCCTGGTCGCAGCTAGGTTTTAAAATACTAAGTAAATTGTTAGTGTTGATACGCCATTGGTCATGTTAACTACCTTTTCCACTCAACCACCGAAAACTAGTCATCATTTTACAAATGGAACTAAACCATTTGCTTATCGAAGTTTTATTGAGCCTTTAAAGTGATACGGACAACTTACTCTCAGTTGTTAAAAAGAACACATTGAAACGCTGGTCCTAGCTGTGCGAACACTGAGAAAAAGATTTGTAAACAGAAAGTGTTTGTTTTTGGTCTGATCGTAATAATACGTAAATGTTCTGACTAAATATTTACTGCACAGAGCTGATAATTATAATGCCACAAAAACTACTGAAACGAGTGTACAAGTTCTCAAAAAACAATTTTCCCCATTTTTGATATTTTAATCCACTTCTTTGCAGACGTATAAATTGCGGAGTTAAGATTGAACGTAATTGTATTGACAACGATGCGCGTTTATAGACTTCTTTGTAACGGAAGTTGTCAATGTAAAATCCATTTATCTTCTTGACTGGATATACCACGCCATTTTAACAACGACCGCGCACTTCCCGGAACAAACTCGATGAAACGAACAATCTATTACAAGCTTTGTCGGTTAAGTACATAAGAAGATCAAGATTGCTAAATTACAAATGTTATTTCAATAAATTTTCCATTAAATAATTAGCAAGATGACAGAGCGATAGGGTATTAAAAGACAACTCTTTAGTTTTCTCGCGATAGCAGTTTATTTCAATTAGACACTGTCAACAGCTACAACCGGAAGTGAGTCTGGTTCCGGAAATGGCAGCGGGTTTTCACAGACAATGATGTGAATAACAGGAAAATACTTTGAAAAAAATATTAGTTTTGCTTCTCAATAAAACTGCGATAAGCAAAAGGTCTTTGTTCCAATAAAATATGTGAATATGTCAACCATACATAAATTGTTTAAATACGTTTATTTACACATAAATACATCACTATGATCATTCGTGAAAAAAACCCGCTTTTCAATTATTTATAGAAATCGTTAAGCGCTAAATGTCGATTGGATTGTAGCATTACAATTAGTTAACAATCCACTGTTCTGGGTACTGGCTATGACACTGAACTAATAAAATATGTATAGTCTGTCTTGACATGTGACACATTACTGTAAATTTTGTACTAAAATATCTGTTTAATTAAATGTGTGTATTTTTATATTTTAAACGGTGTTTTAACCGTTCTTAAACATATCACTTAACACATTATGGTTAAATGTTAATTATTATAATAAAAAACTGATTCACGTTTTGTTCATATTATATAAATTTATGTTATATTGTGTTATCTATTGTTTGTTTGTTAAAATTGTATTTTCGGATATTTCTCAGCTAAATCGTCGCAGTTATTATCGGTCGGATGTGGTGGAAGCCGGTGTACACCGAGAAAACACCCCGTCCATCGTAGAAAAAGGCAATTCTTGTCAATTAAAATTAGAGTCGAGTACCCCTAGCCTGAGGCAAGACTGGAACCTGCAATGTCAGTGTTGACAGGCACGTGATCAAAAGTAGACGACTAACTAATTTAACCACTCCTCCACTGAGGCCCCGTGTTTATACCTAACACTGACATAGACATTTGTATAAATCGGTGTTTTTACATGTACTAAATGCATCATTATTAAATGAAGCTGACGAGGGAGTGGGGTGCCAGGTGTTTATCACAGTTAAAGGTTTAACAGTATGATATTCTTTTTCTAAAAGTCGAGCTTGGTTGAGTTTGTCTACACTGTCTTGTTCCCTAGACCACTCGGACGATTCCCTAAAAAATATAGCTTCGATATTTATAAATTTTAACAACAATTCAAAGCATTAAAAACGCCAACCGCTTTTAATCGTCGCTGAGAATTTTTTGTTCATTCTTCTTGTAAATTGTTAGCATATAGTTTAAAGAATGTGCAGTATATGATTTCGATGTTCTCTCACTCGTAAGCACGCTGGTTTTCTGGAGAAAACCCAACATTTGTATAATAAAAAAACTACACTTTAAATATTGTATTAAACATTTTAAACATTATGTAAAGATACAAAATCCCAAATGTATAATATGGAAAATTGCATCAATAGCACGATATCGAAATAGCAGATCTGATGACATTTAGCTTTAATAAATAGTTAAAGTGAATCCAAATGAAAATCATTTTCATGGATATTGTAGCATCACAAAGGAACGGCGAAGTCATTATTGTCTGGTAGAAACTGAAATGAAACTGCTCAAATGACTCGACCGTAGAGAATTATATCGCATTTATTTGATTAAGTGTCATCACAGTGTGCTCTTTGACATAAAAACGCTACCTAGCCAATCTCTGTTATAGCTCTAAATTGTCTTTCACGTCTATTATGCATTACATTACACGGGTTGAATTTCCAGTTATTAATGGCTGAACCGACGCCTCGCAATGACCACTAGAAGACTGTTTTCATAACGTGATTAATATTTTTTTTTACGTAAACATATTATTTTCATTTTCATTTTTCTTAATATGAGATAAATATTTTGTAATTCATGCAGCTTGAGAATCATCATATTCATTCTATTTGTCGATGACGTGTTCTGTATTTCACCAGGTTTCACAATCTAATGATATTATTATAAATAGACGTTTAATTCGGAGTTTTAATTTTATTCTCAGAATTTTCCATTTATTACAATATAAGAAATACACATTATGCAAATATATTTTAGTTACAAAAATGTAAACGTTATAGACATAGTTTCACAACAAATCGAACTTTCATACAACACCGCAAATCGTTCGTTCTTAAATCAGATTAATAAAGAAATGATTGGAGTTGACTGCCTGCTTATTGTATGATCCATAAGCATGAATACTTCTCTGTAATATGGTAGCTGGTAGATTGTCTTTTCTTCCCTTAAATGGCCAAGTTCAGATACAGATGACCAGTACAGATCGGATCATGCATACTAATCTGTATTCGTTGCGTCATACAATCAAACTGCCTGAAACAAGAACTCCTACTCGTGATAAACAATTTTTTTATATCTTATCGCTCGTTCCGCTGCGCTTCACTCGTGAAACGACATACAATTTCTATCACTTGTTGAACATTAACCGATATTTCCCTAACCTATTAGTCGTGTAAGTCAAGGATCAGTTTTTTTTACTAAAAACTAAATATTCTTAACTGTTTGGAGTCCAAAAGGTTGGCTAAAATTAAATATTTAGTAGTTACGAATAATGCTATTTTGGCTCACTGAGAACTTTTATAGATATGTTTATAATGAAAATGCCCTTGATCATGAACGACAGTGTTATAGAACATAATAACATGCAGAAATTATAAATCAACAGACACATTAACACATTGTTCCCATCGAATAAAAACACAGCATATTGGGACGATGTCTATAATATTAATTCCCATAAAACTGTAATCTTTAAAAATTTGGTATTATTTTTATGCCAATTGTTATTTTTAATTTTTAATTGTTAACTGCCCATACTAATACATAAATCAACCTTTGGCAGCCTCTAACAATAACATAAAAATAAACACTGACAACGAATTGTCATTACTATATGAAAATAATTATCAATGATTAATAAAAAATATATGATTAACACATCTTTATTTACTATATGCTGATGCAATATAGCCCTTTTTTATTTCATGTCATTTGGGAAATCAACAATAAACCTTTTCGTACAGTACGTAAAAAGGTTAATCCTTAACTGAAATCCCATGCTGCTCTTTTCATCTTAATATTATAAATATTTAATAGATATTTTAACATGATCAAATTAATGTTGTGCTTTTGGTGACAAGATCATTAATACTTTAATATTTTATTATGTTTATTCGTTTGAGTAATGATCTGTATCGGTAGTGGTTTTTTTATTAAATTGATTAATGTTCATTATGAACAACTTGAATACTAGCTAAGCAGTCGTAAGAGACTGATAATAATGACAATAATGATAATAATAATAATAATAATAATAATAATCATAATAATAATAATAATAATAATAATGTTATTATTATTATTGCTAATATTAATATTAAAATAATAATAATAATAATAATTATTATTATTATTATTATTACTTTTTTTATATTATTACATGTATTATCAAATTATAAATATCATTAGAAGTTCATGTTCAATGTAACTTTTTTAAATAAAACAATTATTTGATAGTAACGATCATATAAAAACATAACAATATTGTTTTCAATTACAATTTTTTTTTTAAATTCCGAAAATTCAATACAGACAAAGGCATTCTATTACATACCAGTATACACTAAAAGTATATTGTTTCAATGTTATATTTCGCTGTCTATAATCGCAAAGTACTAATCTTCGTTTAACATAGTTAAATATCGTGTGATCTAATAAAGCAATAACAGTATATTGATATCACTTCTGAATACATTGACGATCAGTGCAATATAAATAATTCTGCTTTTATTTACAGCCATAAACTCTGATACATACCGTTTTGCAACAACTTGAAAATTTTACGCAAATTTAATACATGTAGATATCTGCAGGAGTTATAAGAGCACCCTAGAGGTTGATAAAGCTGTCTGGTATCAGAATATGAACCTGCGGTAAATAATGTCAGACTTTGTTTTTACCTGTGTAATAAATTGTTAAATGTACAAATCAAGCTTTTTGTAAGCTCACAGGACCAATATCATTGATTCAAAATATTTAATTTGATTTGAAAGTAAATAAGTAATAATTATTTTGTTCTGGTACAGAAATTTACGTCCGAAATGTACTAGAAATATAACTGAAAGGAACAGTTGAATGAAATATTTAACCCTTTAGATACCACTATACCAACTCTGCTTAGATATTGGATATTTCTATGCTTCTTTGACATCAACACTTATGACTGGTAAAGAACCCCTCTTATAGTTCATTGTGCCAAACACAATTGTCAATTAAAGGCAGATTATCATATCTTGTTTTACTACTAGTGTTCGCAATATGCTTTCCAATTAAAACGGTTGTAATTCTACACGGCATCATGAAGTACGTTGATCACACTCAAATGTTGCATTCTCTTGGGAACAGTTAACAATATTGGTGAATCTTTGTTTGTCACAACCAAATGTAACATTTCTATGTCGTAAGACTAACCCATCAGATAATTACTCTGGCCCTCTGACTCCTCAGTTTGTATGTCATTAATCTAAAGATAACTGTTATTAATTAAGTAAATAACAGTAGAAATTCTTTTCCAAGGTGCCAGTCGATTGGACTGTTCGTAGGTTCACGTATCTGCCTCTTTATAGTAAATGAAACAAATGATAATGACTCAGACTGCTGATAAATTTCTCAAAGCAATACACAAACAAACGTTTCCACATCACAATCTTAAAAATTTAAAAGACAAATTAAGAGAAGGTCGTAACAGTAGTTTGGATTTTATTAATCTCTATTGATCAACGAAACGTGACACTTAAAGTTCTATAGCTTTACAGTCAGGACGGCTATATTTTATGAATGTATGATTCTTGGATCTATACTATACTACACACGAAAATGTAAAACGTTCTGTTAATTTGGATTAAGTAGATCCATAAGTCAAAACATTCTGAAAAGCAAGACCTCAACAATAAATAAATGACGAGACTTCTGATGAATGTTCAGTAAATACAAAACCATGACCAAATTTGTTGACCTCTTAGAACAGATTCAAAAGACTAAACAAAGCGCATCTTATGTCAACAACCATGCGAGCATAATTGTCGCGTAATTTATAATTTGAATGATAGCCGATCATTCAAGTCAACACGATAATGAATTTTCCATTTATTAATTAACTGGATGTCTGAAGAATTATCATCAAAGGAGACTGATACCGGTTTGTTTGCCTTTCCTGTTAGTCTTTATTTCTCTTTCTAACGTCTCGATCCGGAAATGTCTCATTCATCGGAAATGGTATCGGTGTATTATGTTCATATCTTTTATCAAGCGCTGGCTTTTCCTTCGGAACAATACTGAGACACTGTAATTAAAATATGGTTGCTAGCTGTGTTCAGATTATTTCTTTCTTTGTAATCAATCATCAAGCACCAGCAGCACTGTATTTACATTTACAAAAAATGTTAAATAAGACAATGTTCAGTAATTATCAAATGTTTTACAAATAGATACCTTTGCCAAACTGACTAGTTAAAGTACACGTTAATATAAACGATTTAAATGTACATACACTTTAAACATTGTATGAAACAGAAGTAAACAAAACTGTAGCATTATTTAAAGATACTCTTTTAGTTAACCTTTATTGTTTTACTATAGGATAAAAAGTAGACATAAAATAACAAAAATATAACTACTATTGAAAAGCAGCAAAGGGAAATAATTGAACACATTTATGTAGTCGCTACAGTAAAATGTGAAATTCTACAAAGAAAAGTCCACTTGATTATTTTCATTTAGGTTTGGATACAGAGAAACCGCGCCAGTAAATACTACATATTTGTTTCATTTATTGTCAGAATAAACATTTTCTAGTATATATTTTGTGTAGAAAGGATCTTAGATAATCGTTGACCTACTATTTTGGCAATAACATCACAAATCCACTAAAATTGTTCACGACAATTTTTCCGAAATATCTATCATAACAATTTTTGACCCATAATAAACTATAAACAGATAATTGATAAAAACCTTTTTTAATTTGAAAAAATACACTTGAAGAACTTTACTCTCGCGAATTTTATGTTTTTAGTTGTATACCTTGGGCTATTTTACACTGTGAATTTTAAAACTCATAAAGTTTATGACTGACATCTGATGTTTTTTCTTCCTTCCAGGATTTATTTCGATGAGTATTTTGATTTTCTTTGAAATTTTAAGTAGGAAATAGCTAAAACTCAAACATATATAGCATATTGTCAACAACAAATCAGTCATTCTGAATCTACCGATGACACAACAGTCTAGAATTTTTTGGAACGAAATTTCGATAAGTGACTCTCATTTTAGAACTTTCACTCTTGACATCGTGGGAAAAGAACACTTCAACAACGTGTTGATCCTGGGATCACTTTTAAAGAAGTTGTTATTGCTTAAAGGTAAACTATGATATGAACTAAGCAATAGAGATTGGAAACATTGATTTTATATAGGGAGTTGGCTTTTATGTTTTCTACTTTTTAAAGAAATCGTTGTTTCTTAAGAAATCGTTATTTAAAGTCTCAAACTGAGAATTCAACTACTGCGTAAGAGAAATGGTCAAAAGATATTTGAAGTTTGTAATATTGACAAAATATAAGATATCTCGCTGTTTATAGTACTAGCCTAATTTATCTGAAGTACTTAGCAAACAATATATACACCAGATCTATTGCTAGACCATAACAAAGGTACAGTTTTTCAAATCGCATGTTTTTTGTTTCAAGTGCCTCTATAAACGACGTTCATACACTTTCTACAAGGTATTTTCTAACTTTTGGATCTCCTCCCATCTAATCACTAAACCACTGTCATTTGGAATTATCAAATATTGCTTCTCAATATGTAATATTCTCAGTCGTGTGAAAAATAAATACTTGAAGATGATATTGACTTCATACTGCGTATGCTTAAAAAGTAACAAACAAGCAAACAAAAACTCCTATTGTAACTAGAATGTTTCGTCAGTTTTTCTCACTATTCTTATCAGTTATTATGTTTCGTTTATTTTAAACGACTAATTCTTGACATGACTTGCTGGAAACTCTCCCAGATGCTGCCTGAAGATTTGCATACATTTTATTCTGTATGAAATTGTTTGTTCCTCTGACATTGTATTTTACCATATCAAGTTAAAAACCAAATAATTAAATATGAAAAATACATTTATGACTTAATGCTTACTGGTCTACTACTTTTAAGAAAATTGTAATTTTTAACATTTAATAATGTGATTGCTTTAATATTCGATTTAACATAAATTATAAGGAATGTAGTTTTCTGTTTGACATTTGACATATGGCCAGCACGATAAATTAATGCTAATACTAATCATTTACAACTTACAATTGGTCCAGTTCTAGATGGCATTTGGCTGCACTTGCATCACACGTGAGATCTAACAAAGAGTGCAAGTGTCAACTGGAATTAGTTAGCTAGAATTTGTCTTTTGGGACTACAGTGTGTAGGTCAACAATTTGATTCAGTGTTAGGCTAATAACAACATATTATTTCATACAATAAATTGTCAAATGATGCTTGGCATGCTTAAAAATAAAAATTATCTAAGACGCCATGAAAGATGGAATATAATATTTAATAGTTCTTTAATCAAAACTTTTTAATACTATTATTGATTCGATCAATTTTATTGTAGAATTGAGGCGTTTAAAACACATTTCAACATTTCTTGATACATCATCGAGACGCAGCATATAACATTCTACATCTGGTCAAATATAAAAGAAATGTGACTACTTATTTATAAGGTTGCCATCTAAAATAATAAATAATGCATGGATATCAGGTATAACATGATGTATGTAAAAGAGCATTATACAACGTCCACATCCTCTGAAGAAACAAAAAAAAAAACTCTAAAAATATTTGTTTCAGAATGAATGGGATTTTATGTAAGCGCTTTCATGGCAACAGAAATGTCTTATTATTAATGTGTGTCATTTCGACAGTGATTATTGTTGCAGTATATACATCACGCATTTAATTTGCAGCTTCTTCAAATTAAAATATTAACTAACAAATAATTAATTCTGTTACAGACCGAAATGATAATATTATTACCGCAGTTTGCAAATTACGGCCATTATTATATTTTGTGTGTGTGTTTATAAAGATTTTGACATTATTTTATGCGTACAGTTAAAGATGATAAACCTTAATTTTTACTTAATTAATATAATCCTACAAAATAATTTTTATTTTGTTTTCTTATAAATGTGAATAATAACCTAGGGTATAAACATAGGATCTGTCATATACTATAATCCCTTTTACATGTGCAGGCAACATAATGTAAACAGAAGCTAAAACTGAGGGTTCCGTTTGTAAGAGTGCCATGTCCCTGCAAACAATTTCATGTGTAAATGGTACATTATATGATGGATGCAAAGCGAAATTTTCCTATCTTATCGCCTTGTGTGCCACAATACCTTTGATGATAAAAATGTCAAGCTTATTGACCTCACTGTATCCAGTTTAGGAATACAGACTTTCCAGGTACTGTGACGTTTCCACGGGTTCAACTCATAACGCTATCCGGCTGCTTACCTATGCGACAGATAGTCGATGTCCTTTTGTTAAGAGATTTTAAATCGTAATACACAAGACCAAAATGCGTGGCACATTTTCAGAGTGCAGCAATATTTGCAAGTTAACAGTTTTACTTTAGAGGTATGTTTAACATGGGTTTTTATCACCCAAAGGTCATAATAATTCGATTCTTGAAATTGTAATATTTTATTATACCGTATAATAAGTATATAGAACATTGAAGCTGATTTAATTCATCGACCTATACATGACTGAAAACGTATTTGAAGTATACAAGACACAACTTTTAAAGTTATAACAGGCTAATTTGGATTTTATGGACAAACAACGTCACCGAGCCATTTAATCCTACATCATCCTTCTTAATTTTTCTTGTCAAATACACACAATTTTTCTTTATTACAATAAGTATTATTCCACAAATCCTTGCGAAATTATAAACTGTTTTTTCCATTATTGTTCTAATTTCGAAACAAAAATTACATTTTACAGTTTTGCTTTCTTATCTCTATGGGGGAGGAGTGGGACAGAAGACCAAACCCTTCAGCTGATATGGATTGTGCACCTGCTTACGGATCAAAGGTACTGTAAAGGCTACAGGACAACATATCTTTTCAGAGACATTATCTAAAGCAAAGTTCCTTTTTAACTGATGATTCAATATTGCGCAAAGCAGTGTGATTGAATGAAATCCTAAAACAGAATATTAGTGGTAGTTTCGGTTTTAATTAGAAATGGTGTTAAAACACGGACATAATATTTGTAATTATTGAAGCAAAAACGATACTTTAGAACCATCGGATATCTTTTCTTACTTTCTAATATAACATTTCTCTTTCATTTATCACAGGTGATTATTAGATGAATTACCATTTACTAGCACGCAATGAGACATCCGTCAGATATTGATGAATATTTATGGTCAAGGTATGTTACACGTGCATTTGTAATTAGAACCAGACAGGTAAAATTTATTACCAACTTAAGAAGAAATAATACAGAAGTTGTTAATTACAAAATAGTTTCTGCATATTGTCTGATGACTGATAAATGTATAGAGTATGCGCAATGTGTATAACTTGTGGTATATACCAGATGGCGAAGTTTGTACTCTAAAAAGGAATACGAATGTACAAACTCATTGCGCATTATGTAAAAATCAATATAAGTTGTTCGTATAAAACTAATATCATTCACTAAAATCTTAGTTTTGATTTAATTTTGACACTATTTTTTTTAATGTCAGAAGGTTACAAAATAGAAATTAAAAAATCTTGTATAGGTCTTAATTCCCCCAAAATCAGCTGTTGGGCACAAACTGATTAAAAGTATTGTCCTTAAAAATAATAGTATTTATTGTCATATTTTGCACCAATGAAAGATTGTCAATGCAAGACAAACACAGTAAATACAGTAATAATAAGACCTCACCAAACGTACAAGTTGCTAATACTTAAAGAATCAATATCAATATATAATGCTTATTTCACTCTTCCAGTAAGTCAATTCATATATGAATAAATGCTAGGGAATACGTAAGCCAACACCTAATGTCTCGCATTATTATCACCTACTTCAAACGTCTTTGTATGTATTTATATGTTGGTTGTCGTTCTATTTAGAATTTTTACCGGTACTCCGTCTTCCTTACTCCAGTAAAAATTTATTTCCATGATAGCTGAAACTTGGTTAAAATGCGTCATTTAAACGACATTCAAACAAAACACACAATCAACGCAAAAAGGATACATCACACAAATATATTATAATTACATAACACGTTTCCCGAAGACAAACTTGAAAATTAAAATGAAATCGAAAATTGAACAAATGACAATTTAATACAAACTTGTTTTGTATTATATTTCACGTAAAGTATCTCAAAATACCCTTGAGAAAAAAATGACAATTAAATAAATAGTTTCAAATACTTATTACAGATTTTGATAAAATTGTAAATATATTTAAAACCAACTGAAGCTAATTTGAGTTCTTTTTCCGAATTTGTAAACGATAATGATTCAGTCATTGGTCTTTTGAAACTGTATGTCGCAATAGAAAAATTTAATTAATGTCCAATCTCCAACTAAGTCATTATTGTGCTTTTTAAAATTGTGTATTATTCTGGTCGAGTAGCTGTAGCGATTTGTATAAAGAGTTAATTTAATGAGTTTCAATTCAAAAGACCTGTGGGACAGCAATGATCAATCACAATTTTTAAATTGTTCATTTCGTATATGATTTTCACACCTTTGTGTAAGACAGGATTTTGAAAATGACAATGTTAGGTCAATAGCACGATAATTTTATAACGTTTACAAAAACATGCTTGTTGGACTTATTATGTTTCCAGGTGCACGGTCGGAAACGTTATTAAAATGCGTCAATTTAAACATTATCTGAAGGTTGATAACATCTGCATTAGTTATTCAAAACACTAGATGTCACTCAAAAAATATCAACAGTTCTGGTGGTCAGTTGGTCATTAGACATACCTATTGTTTGAATCACATGACCCACACCATGATTCAAACGATTCTTTTGTGTAAAACTGTTTTGATTCTTTTTTAAGACACCGTTGAAGTAACTTTAGTATGATGTTGAAACTAATTACAATACGTGAAGAACAAGGAGCCCACAATTTGTCTCACGCATTCAGATTTCAGAACATGAGATGTAGTTTCATAACTGTATAAATCAACCATTTTTGCTTGTTTATTTTTAAACTCTTATTTAAGTTATACAGAAATTGTTCGGTTGACAAAAGGAATGCAAATGTTATATTTTTATTGAGTGTTTTTTTAAAAGTTGTCAATGAAAGGTCCATCGGTTTTTTTGTCGTAAAGCAATATATATTTGCAGTATATGTTTAAAGTAACATAGTAATTGTTGTTACTGGGAAATGGCTGTACACAGTTTCTAATGTAAGTTACTGTTGTATATTATACAGTTTATTTTTAGTTTTTGTACTGGCTTGGAACAGTAAATAAAACATTTGGCGGTGTTATGCCTATGTCTCAACTCTCAACCTTTACTGTAATGCCATTACAACGCAGACATGAAGACAGGTATCAAACAAACAAACAACATAAATATATACATGTATACAGGCGCAATACAGAACTAACAGTCTATTCTTGTTAACGTTAAAAATATTTTAAACGTGCTACTTTCAGTTCAAGATTTTCTATACATAACTCTAATATTCAAAAAATTAATTAAGATAATAACAAATTTTTATTGAACTTCAAAATGTTCTTAACAATAACCAAAATCGAAACTATAGTTTACTTTGCTAAATCACATCAATTGACAATTAAGATGCTACTTCAATTTTCTTATTCAGTAGTTTCTTCACATGAAATATATTTTTCTCATCATTATACGGGTATTTAACTTAAGATTTTGGTCCAACACTGACAGGTTTATTACTGCCAATGATGTACACCAATAACATGGTAAAAGATCACAAATTCCCCAAATAAGATACGTATCAATTATTCACACATTTGTCAATAACAATTTGTCATGAGTCTTGATTTTATACAAAACTTTACTACCAATCTTGATGGTGTGGAAAAGGTAAAACTTTTAAATGAGATTTATTTAGTATTCAGTGTAATTCTTTACTAAGAATGTTCCCTGTAATTCACGAACAATGACTCCGCCTTCGTCGTTTTAACATAATTGATGAACTCAACCGGAAAAACAAATTGTGATAAATGAAGTTGTAGCCGAGAACTCTTCAAACTACTGTGGTATTGGTAATCTTTGCTCTGATTGGTTGATCTACATCAATTATTGACATTTTTCTAAAGTGTTAATGATGACAGTCAATTGACCTATCAAAAGTCAGTATCTTTAATGTTCATAATCAAATACTGAAATTTAGCTAAAGATCATAAATATTAGACATCTGTGAAAAAGGTATCAGACTTTTGAATTTTCATCAGCAGTGAAGATAGCATGCGAAAAGTTGGAACTAAGGAAGAAGAGTCATAGTTTTCTCACTTTAGGTAAATAATAGTGGAAGGTGCTCATAATTGCGCTATTTGATATTGTATTTTTACTTATTGTAATTTTTTAGTTGTTATTCTACTTTTGTACATAATTATTTATGTAAAGAAAAAATTGTATTAAATGAAATATAATTAAAATTTATAACACAAAGAAATAAAATTACACTTAAAATTATTTTATAATAATATTTTGAAATAATATTGAGGGTTAGTATTTACGTTATTTAAAAAAATACATAATATGTTATTCTGTTAATAATTTTATGAAGTTATATACCTTTTGAAGAAATATTATATCTGTAGTACAACCGTTAAAATGTTGACACACAGAGATGCTACAAATTATAAAACTTGTTTTTTCCAGATTTAAAAAAAGATTAAACACTATCCAGTATGAGCTCACCGACTGTAAAACCTAGATTAGCATTTTCAATTGAAAGTATTATTGAACGAAAAGATGTCAGTATAGAAAAAAACAACGATGCAAAGGGTGTTTCAAGACAAATGCAACAAGACAAACAAGAAGCAAAAATAGAAAAGCTGACGACGCGTAAAGAAAATAAGTCGGAAAAGGAAAGAGGGCTTCCGCAGAAGAAAAATGTAGCAGGTAATACTTATGCCAACTGGTTGTTAGGCAATGAGACAACACAAAAAAATATTTCTCATACGATGGACAACTTTTATGGACTTCAGCCGTATGTACATCCCGCGTTTTTCATGGGACGCATTCCAAACGACGAATATCAAGCGCACTTGCTTCGATATTATTCTCTTTTTCCATCGAACTCAATTGCATCTTTCTCTCAATATTTCGACCTCAAGAGTCCGAGCATAAAAACATTTTGTGCTTCCAAAGGAGATTTTTTGCAGGATAAATCTGAAGGGAGCACAACATATGAACAAGATAGTACACTTAAACACATTGATGACAATTCGAAAGAAAACAGTTTGTCAGAATTCATTAAGGCAGAAAAGAACTCAGCTGAGGAAATGGAGGAGCCTGCAAGATTTTTACCACACAAAGTAAAAAAGGTCACTACAAAAACGCAAAAAACTTTCACTTGTCCAGAATGTGGAAAGATTTTTAATGCACATTATAATTTGACTAGACATATGCCTGTACATACTGGTGCAAGGCCGTTTATTTGTAAAATATGCGGGAAAGGATTCAGACAAGCAAGTACATTATGTAGACATAAGATTATTCACACATCAGACAAACCTCACAAATGCTCAAAGTGTGGAAAGGCTTTTAACAGAAGTTCGACATTAAATACACATATGAGAATACACCTGAACTACAAGCCGTATATATGTGAATTTTGTGGAAAAGGATTTCATCAGAAAGGGAATTATAAAAATCACAAACTGACCCACAGCAGTGAAAAACAGTACAAATGTAACATCTGCAACAAGGCATTCCATCAGGTGTACAACTTAACATTTCACATGCACACACACAACGACAAGAAACCATTTACATGCCATATGTGTGGAAAAGGATTCTGTAGAAATTTTGACCTCAAGAAACACACTCGCAAGCTTCATAACGGATGTGCAGTACCTTCCTCGACACCACCAACGTCTTTTGTTCTAGAGAACTCCACATATTCAAGACCAACAAACGTTTTGTCACAGCCAACTCTACCATCTCATCAAAGTGCTTTTCTGTCAACTAGACCAAACATTTATGGAGGCCAGCCTTCTCTGTTGTACCACAGAAATTTACTTTCTTCCTACATGCTTGGTCAACCAGGAGCGACATATTTGCAAAAATTTAACTGTTTCGTGTGAGTTAGTTATCAGTAAGGTAACTAAAAGCAATTTTTAAAACTGAATTATGAATTGTGATACACTTGTTTCATATATTTATTATCTGCGTTAAATTAACTGGTTGTTTATTGATTTTATTACACCTATCTTATGGTCTGCACGTACTTTAGATTTAAATATATTATTGTGATGCTTGTAGTTTTACCATTGATCATTAATAACTTTGAAAATTAATTGGGGCTTTTTCTGTCCGTAATTATGAATAAGTATATCTAGAATTTAATATTCACTTAATTTGCGACAACAGTATATGTTACAAAGCATTTTACAAAATTAAATTTTTCATATAAAAATGAACAATAATTTTTGCAAATTATTATTAATTTTAGTAATGTTGTTGTTTTTAATATGAGATATTTATTTCAAACTTCACTTCCGAAATATGTTTTCATTGTCGTATAAAGCATACCATTTGAATTTTATTTTCATATGTTTTACTTTTATATAAACATATTTTGCTCATTTAAAAAGTTCTTTTTTAGAATTATTATAGAATAATACACTTAGTTATAATTTCTGTCAGCTGGACCTAAAATAAAGTTTATATTACGTCTATTTGTTACTTTTTAATTCTCTCGATATGATAGAGTTTCTATTTCTGTAAAGTCTACTAAAAATATAGACTGCTATTTCTTTTTCGTTTAGATTTACATAATTTACATCTTCGGTAAATATTGTTTTTTAAGTTTTGTTCCAGTGTTATTGTGTTCCACTTGACCGTGTTCTCATATGTATAAATATTGTAAGCTCACCATTTATATAATAATTATTAAGAGCAATGATAATACAAAAAATAAATATTCAAATACAAATTAAATTGTACAACGACATAGAAGTATACCGATGTCTTTTTTAACAAAAAAACCTGAATACTGAATACAAGAAGAATTGATTAATTACAATACTTATCTTTCTTAAAAAGTACAAATAAATACAGTTAAATGTAATTATCTTAAATAGATGACAATTAGATTTGAAAGTTTAAAGTATAAAATATAATTTTGATAGCTGAAAAATAGTTTTGGATTTGGTTGGAATACAATATTTTTATCATTTGTTTCAGATACTTTTATACATGGTAAGATTAATTAAGATTTTATAAAGAGTCCCATCTCCTTTTCTCTATCTGTATGACCTATGTTTCATTATTAAAATTCAACCTTTATGATTGACTATAACAGTGTATATAAAAAATATCGTCATTATACATCTGACGATAATTACCGTCCCACAAGCCTTTAACAGGACCGCAAAACGCATTATTCTGAAATTTCTCATAGATGTGTTTGTTGTGTCGTCGATTCTTGAAATAACTGATTATGACTTGGATCTTATTCCTTTCATCGCCATTACAAATTATTTAATCGCCATTTGGCATAATTGTACAGCAGAACAAATGTCACGAATTGAATTTGCAGTAGTTTTGAAATAGTATAAAATAAAATTACCACGAAGCTTGTAATTCTTGTTTTAATCTCGCCTGTTTTCTGGTTAATATTAACTCTGTGTTTTCTTTGTTATTTTCTGATTAATTAAAGTCGACAGAAGGTATTTTTCAATTATCCACAAAACGAGTAATTCTAAGGTTTTACTCTTTCCGTTAAAGATGGTATGAAGTACATATTTTATGCATATAAAGAACAACAAAGAATAATGCCTATTCGATTAATCGGTGTACTTCAAAGTATTCATCAATTTATATATTATGCTAAGAAACATCGATACACTAGAATATCTTTGCGATAATTTATTTAAATAAATATGGCATATTGCTATTTCAAAGGCAACTTTGGTTAATAACTATACAGGTGTCTCTCAACATCATCTAAGAACATTTAAATACATAGCTACGTTTGGATTAAAAGATGCACCTTAAAAACCTTCGATATTTCATATGACATGTTATGAATCGGTCAGCATATATTCAACATGATATTCCAACTCATAAAAATAAAACGGTTCAATTTGAGATTACTTTGAAGAATTAAATCTAAACAAACTAATTTCCTCACAAATCTCAAATAAAATGATGTTATAAATTTTAAACTTTTTACAAAAGACATAAAATCCATTTCAAGTTGTCTACTGTGTACATTTTTAAGCAGTTAATGTGACGGATTCGTTAAATCTTTAGTAAGTTTTAAATCTTCTTTATATTAGTTTCAGTCAATAATGAAAATCTAGTTCGTATAACTTTACAGATTACAAAAAATATTTACCAAAATGTATGAGCAGACACAAAATATGTGTGTATATTAAACCTTAAACGGTCACTCGTATAATTGTAGCAACTTAGGAAGATTATTGTTTTTGTTTTATTACTTTTATAATTCATAGTAGTCGTTTTGAAAAAGTCAGAGGAAATCCGTTTCCAATACTACAAAAAGTATGTAACCATTGGAAGAAAAAAATATTTAGATCCTTATGTTATAACCTATAACATAAAGTACTGCTTAGGAAGTCAGGATGTATTGTTGCTAGTTAATCGACACTCACAGTCTATAAATAAATTAAAAAGTGTTGTGTTCGAGTCAATTTAAACAGTAAATAACTGTTTATACATAATTTACAGTTTTGTTAGCAGTAATAGTTCTATTGTTTTCTCACACATCGTATCTAATAATGTGTGTTCCCTCAGGGTAGCTCTTTTATCGACCAAACACGAATTACAGATATTTAAATTGTGAATATAAACTGAGGAAATGACCAGCAAAGGCGTTGTATGATGCCAAATGTAACAATAACTTTTCGTTTTACATGCTGTGATAAAGTTGTCAGTAACAATTTATATTCTTTAAATTAGCATTTTCTAAGTGGTCCGGATGGGTAAGGTTTGGGCCTGGGAGTTTCCGACCTGGTGACAATTGTAGGAATTATAAGAGCAAGCATCCTTCAATACAAAACATTGTGCATTTGTACAACAATTACTTTAAATACAGAAAGCAAAAGCTATGATGAATGCTCGAAGCCTTCTAAATAGTATTGTATAATTGATATTTTAAATTCAAAATAGGCCAGTGCAGAAAGTCACAATCAACTTAGTTTTTAACAGTTTTAACAAAAAAATATACCGGTTAGAAAATAAAACTCTTAAAGGGACATGAATGTGGCCAGAATCGACGCGACGGATTGCCCATAAGAAGCCAAATGTGTTTTTCGTCTGTGTTCACGTGTTGGTTATATTTATAATTGTAATGTGTATTTTGCAACTTCTATTATTACAAGACAAACGTTGAGTATGCAATCACCACACGTATTCAAAAGCAAATAATTAGTATCAAAGACAAAAACTTTAAAACACAAATGATTTCACGAAGGTTTTTGCTTTCAGAGTCCTAATTAATTGAGAAACCTGTCTATTGTTTATTATAAAGTTGCAGTATTTATATATCTACTTTAGTTTACCAAATACAAGTTCATGGTCCTTGTATTTTACTTAACTAAAGGAGAAAGGCGATGCGTATGCACAAAGACCCGCCAAGTTTTAATGCGGCCAATGTGTATGCGTTTCCGTAAAAATAAAAAGCTAAAAAACGAATGTGACACTTGCTCAATTACGTTTGATTTATCAATTCATTGTATGTTAGCAATTTTCAACTATAAAATCTAACTGATGATCAGCAACAAACTGTTGTCAGAAGTTCTTTTCAACAAAAACTACCAGAATGACAGGTATTGCTCCACAAGTTGTACTTTTCTTCCAACGATATCGTTTTTCGACCAATAAGTAGCAATCCGTTTCTGCCTCATTTGCTGCATCTAATGTCGGCTTTTCATTATATTTGACAGAAAACATGGAAACAATAAATCTTCTTCTGATTAAAATAGTAAATGACGGTAAATTATAGATAATTAGTGTATCATATAAAAACTTTCTTGAATCGACGGTGTATCAGTTGAGAAGATCGTATGACGGGTATTTAAATCCACGAGTTTGCCATTCTGTTTTCTCCAGATGATGATATGGGAACTTAGTATAAAGCTTAATTGAAAGAAGATACGAACTCGATAATAACGTGTTGTGTAGGCTTTATTTCCAATAAATTGGCACTTCTTCGTCCAGGTAGCATAAACGACCATTAAACTTGTTCTTTTGTAAAGCTTCAAATGAAAAATACTACGGTCAGAATTTTACAAAATAGAACTGTGTAAAAAAAAAGAAAGAAGCTTACGAAATATACACTAAAAAGTCAATATTTAGATACTTGCCATATAGGTAGTTTTTATATAAATGTTCATACTATAAATTAAAACATAAAATATACGGCTTCAGCGATTTATTCCAAGAGATTAAAGATTGAAATTTTCAATTTTCTAATACATTGCAGAATCAATTTTTCTAATATAATGGAGAATAAAAAATGACTATAACAACGGACTTATAAACTCTGTTTCGTGACATTTGTTGAAATTTGGAATAATGTCGACCAATTTGGTATATGTAAAGTGCAAGATAGAAAAAGCGATTGGTTCATTTATATTGGAAAATATATATATAATAAAACCTGTAAAAATCTAGTTTTTTAAGTGTTACTATATACTAGGTATAACTCTATTTTAAGCATTTTAAATCGTATAAAATATCAGAATAAATAATAAAATTGTGTATTACATCTCTTTAATAACAACAAAGAATCAGGCGATTGAGCATATTCATTTTGTTTTTAATACCTTGAACGAAGTGTAATGCTTTAGTACTAATTGTCAGACTTGTATAAAATATTATTGGTCACTATATACCAGGATGTTTTTCCTAATGAAACAGTTAGCAATAGCATTTGGTAATGTTTTTAAAATCAGAAATTATTTTTAAAAATATATAATCTACAATAATTACGATACTTATCTGAAATTGTGCTTATACAGACTCAATTGCAAACACATTTTTGTAGGTGTATCTTACTTTTTCTTGATAAATGATTTTTATGTAGAAGCAGACAAGTAATACGTAATATACGTTTAATGAAAAATAGTTCTACACGTGCAAATGTTTTAATTGTTTTTTTAAACTATTACAAGTGTATCAATTATTAAAAAATGTGTTGTGAAGCGTTAAATTAAGAAAGTGTAATAAAAACCCATATTCTGGTAATTGTATTGTTATGTTATTTTGACTAATATATCGAACGTAAAAGTACGATTATTGAAATTATCTCAATTATATTTACATTCTGTTTATGCAGTCAGCCCTCATTAAATATTTATAAACGACGATGTCACTATTTTGTATTTAAGTTTGACACAAAATTTATTAATTAACTTTTATTTAATTTGTTTTTTTAATTATGTTTATTTTTAGATAAGGTGTTGAATTTATATCTTTTGACACTGGACTTCCCATATAAATATTTTAGATAGTGTGTATGGCATGGCGACATAATTTTGTGAATTATGAAAATTTGTTTCATGGACGAAGTTGGTGTTTTATATAGTTATCATAATGAAACCTTACACAAAAGAAAAAAGATATTTTATCGTTTTTATCTTTTTAATTTATTTAAATTATTTTTTTCTCTGCAATCACGCTTCAAAATGCCAATTATTTATTCTTTACGAAATCAAAATATATGTTTTAATGTTAACCAGGGACTGTTTTTAAATGTTCTTGATACTAACAATAATAAAACTGACAACGCCCTATGTTGTTTAAATAAAAGGATCATACAGCGACATTTTTTAGTAAAACCAACTGAAAAGTTTGCTAGCTATTAAGTATTTCATCTTAAGTAATCGATGTAAAACTGTCACCTTTACGCGATAATTAGAAAGCTTTATCCATTTTAGGGGCTAAGAATGGTACTCATTATTATATACCAGAATTTAATATCACGTGTCTTAATTTCTATTTCTGCTTTTCTTATCAATGCCGAGACTAGTTTAATTGTATAACATAGTTTTCTTAATGAGCTAGGTTTTCATTCACATCACATGAATCCATGATCGGGGAAATTAAATTGTACATTTTTCGTTATTCATTGGTACCACAAACAAAGTATAGTCATGTTTGGGCAAAATTAATAGAAACCGAAGTAGTGATATATTTACGATATGAAAGAAAACTAAATATACACATGTTTTTTCTATTGTTTCTGAAATAAACGTGCATTAATAAGATATATGTCTACCAGCTTAAGGGAAAACGTTATATTAACGTTACTTTCAAATTAATTTTTGTTAGAATTATTACGTTAGAGCCAGAGCAGATATTTTATTTCCATTTTCACAAACTCTAGATTTGGAAACTGTAGAAATAAAATATATTACAGTTTTCAATCGTTCACAATAAATATATGTACTCATAAAGCCGACAATATATAGTTCAGGTATTTTCTTACTACCTTCATCCATGATGAAACCCGTAATAATAAAAAGTTGCTAGCATTCATTAAAATGCTTCAGTCGTTGAAATAGCTGTATAAAGCTTTGAGTTATTTAAATTTGTTTAGATAATTGAATATTAAACTGACTAAATGAGGTTTTAAATAGCTAGCGAATTACGGGGTCGTAGGTTTACGTTAGGTAAGCGTATATCTACCCTAAATAATTGTGTGAGTTTGTTACAAAATTGATCTCTACCATACTTTAGCTGCAATAGTTGTGTTTTCTATTTCTTAAAACACTATAGTTTTCACATCCGTGACATATGCATTGCTGTTGTAAGTTTTTGTTTTCTTGACTTCTTGTTTTATTTATTCATTATCCATTTTATTACTTTGGATTATTGACTAAGAGTACAATTTGTTTGTGTCTTATTCACACACATATTAATATTAAAAGTTAGTGAAGGTCGAACATAAATTATTACCATTATCGCTACTAATGGAACCTCTGAGACCTTATAGATATAAGTCACAAAATATGTATTGCTATTGTTACTTTTGCTTTTGGAATTTAGTAGAAACGGAAAGGTCATTTCATTATCTTTTATATCTGATGCTGATTGCTACCTCTTTCTCTGTGAAGTTAAGTGATACATTCAAATAATTAGTTTGTTTATTCTTATTACGAGCTGATGTGAAATAATTTCATATTTTACCAAAAGTGTTTATTTCGCAGGTCAAACCTTTGGTACAGATTTAAATTTACAATGTCGTGCGTTTTTATATCTAGCATGAAGTATTATTAGTCTTCCTTAACATCATAAGATATGGAAAGCTATGGAGCTGCATTACCTTGTAAGGATGGGTATATCCGTGTTTTTATTGTAGTTCAGAATTTGCCTTTGGTTCGCAGCATAATACTAATGACAATTATATTTTGGAACCGTGTACATAAATTCGTGCAAACAATACGTGTCAAAATATACCATTTATAATCAAGTACTTTCAAACGTCTGAAATTACATAATATCTATTAATGTATGTGTAAAAGTTGTCAGCTCAATATAATCATTATTTTCACATAACAGTAGAAAAAATCCTCCTTCTTCATTTGATTAATTAAATGTTCATATTTTTGAAAGCAAAAAATTCAATATATCGCACTTTAAATGCTCTTTCGATGTTTAGACATTTATAAGGTAGAGAAGTGTAAACTAATTGATTTACTGTATAAGAGGATTGAACTTAATTATACAATATATTAAAATATTACATTAAGTAATATTATTGTATAAGACCTTTCAATTTTAAGGCATTTGGAACTCAGTCTGAAGGTTTCCATGACATGAACACCTGGGTTCACCACTTCATATACAAAACTGATTTTACCATCACAGTCACATTTGAGCACCTGTTCTCTTTCATTACATCAAACTTTTTTTTCTAAAACTACACTATAGGACTAACTTTTATCTTGCTGTATGACTTATTTATGGAACATCTGACAAAGTTTTCACAGCATATTTTTGTTTACTTCTTTCATGTAACACAAAACGCAACTCTCTTTGTCACAAATTTCAATTCTGGGTTAAAAAAATTAAAATTACATATTTCAAAAGACAATATGCATTTACAAAATATAAGATTTTAATAATGATAAATAAACCAATTTCGAACAGATGTTGTTAACCAAACTGTGCGGTTCAACATAAAAACCAAAATCGTCATATTCACTTGTTTCGCTATGTCAATTCAAATAGTCAGCAATGTTAACATCTCATTATACGAAACGGTGTGCAATTCGTTGCGCAGCCATATTTTGTTTTAAATGTAATAAATATTTGCATTTGCTTTTATATAAGCACTCGTAAATATTTGTGTCAAAAGCAGCCTTTTGCGATCATGGGAGAGAGTGTTGACAATTGAAAGTTAAAAAGTTGTACCGAAATAATATTATCACTTTGCAGAATTCCATTAGAAGGTGTATATTTGTTTTTGTTGTAAGACGTGTAATTTTAAGTGATAACTTGAGGACAAAATATCATAAAAATTTTGCTATAAACCCATGCAGTTTCGGTTATTTTTTTTTTGTTTTCTTAAATGCATAAAATATTGGGTTATTTGTTTGAAATTTTACTGTCAAAATTATGCAAAAAGAAACATTAGTTAGCTCTTATTATATATACTGTATTTAGGAATTTTATTTATGTATTTAAATGTACTTACAAGATGTTGGGTCACAAATTATTAAAATGTAATATATTGTTTGAAGTTTATTTCCTAATTTTGTCAATATTTAACTTCTTCAGCAATTCTAACATATTTTAAATTTTAATTATACCCCGATTGGTATCTTACGCGTGGTGTATTGTAAGTGTTGCAAACATATACTCAAGTATACAGCCTTGTCGTTACGATATGACAAAGTAGGACAAATTTATCAATTATAATATAATGTAATTTAAAAAGACCACCAATAACCCTATAATTAAATTTTTGCTGTTTTATTAAAACACTATATTAAATTAAATGTCGTGCTAATAAAGGCGTTCCTTGCACCTGTACAGAGAATCTCTTATTTAAGTTATTGATTTAAAAATTTGTTCTTTCAGTGCCTGTCAGATAAATATTACTTTGTTTAATGATTCGTAATCATATGCTTTTCTTCCTAAAGTTTTCTTATACAAAACGATTAAAGCAAGCTATTCAAATTTTCAATGAACCACATCTTTAGATACCATAAAAGGCTTTTAATATAAAAATAACAATACGGAATGCTCTCTACTCTATTTGACTATGCTATAAAAGCTAATTATTTTTGGGCTTATCTTTTTGTTTTCATGTCGATCATGTTTGTGTTGCTTTTTTATTGATGCCGATCTGTTAAAATATTATGTTTGCCTTTTCTTGTTTTTAAGAAATCTGAAAACAGTTGGTTTGACGAACAACAGAAATTCGTCGTTGCGTATTTTTTTTACTAGTCAATGTACTCTGTATTCAAACAGATCAGGGAACATAAAGTTTCACTCCTGTTGAAATCGATTCTGATTTATTGAATGTTTACAACAAATATACATGTTTTCATTTTTTGCTGCAATACGTGTAGGTATTTTTGTTATTTGTTATTATTTAGAATTGTGTTTCCCTTAAAAGCATTAAGTATATATTTCATGTATTTATTTATATAGGCAATCATTACTAAATATTACATTATGTTATGCAGTTGTCAAACATTAAAAAAACTATTTTCCTCCATTGCATGAAATATTTACGTTGAACAAATTTGTCTAAATCTGCATTCAATGCGGAAACATTGTTGGGGAGAAGTAACTCTCTAATTTGAAATTTTGTCGCCAGGTCAGGACTTTGTACATTGACATTTTACTGAAAGCAACCTGTGCACATGTGTTTCCTTTGTTTGTTATGTCATTTTGATAAAATAAAAATTATCAACCATAAAAAATAGCGCTGCACTATATGTTAATAAGAACGACATTAGGTAATGATGTTTTTGTGTGCTCATACCATGAAAACAACTAAGAAGAATTTCACGTAATAATATTTATATTACATTTTAAAAGTTCTTGCAAATACATTTTAATTTTCAATATTTATTTTTAACTTTTTATTTATACCATTCGAGAAACATTTTAGACATTTTCCCTCGATCTCCATAAATTTTGGAATGAAATTATAAGAACACCAAATTTGATTCTGAATTTCTACCTTAAGTAGAAGCGATAATAAAGTACAATTATACAGTCTCCTTTAAGCTACTAATTATGTTCAGTGTATTATTCCCCGTAGTTAAATTAATTCGAAGCAGATGTCTTACTATCTATTTATCAAAACATGAATATTGAAATAACTATCAGAAATTCGAAACTAGCATCCGTTTTATTTGCCTTGTTGACTTTGGAATATCTAGAAGGTGTCCCATGCATAAATTTATCTCCTGATTAGGACAAGTGTTTACTGACTTCTGTTGTTTAACCAGTTATTTAAATTATTTTTATTATATTGAATGCATTGAAAAACAAATTTGGTTCCTATTTTTACGAATTATTTTCAGTGTATTTTTAAATATAAAACTTCAAAATTAAATTTTAATTATCATCAAGAATATCGCACAGGAAGCGGATCATTTTGATCTGAGTAAAAACTTGTGTTCTGCATAATCATTTTGGAAGTAATGGTAGCGTATGAAAGCTTGAAATTTGACCTCTTCCGGACTGGAAGCAACATGCAAATGACGTTTTCACGAGTCGTGAGAACTAACATCAAGCGAATTTATAATAACACCCAATCTGTCAGGTTTGTTTACACGGTTAGAGTTCACCACAAGAGACAATACTTTATATTGCAGGTGAAAACTATCCTCAAAACTGTACACTTCGGTGCATAAGCTCTTAAAATTACTTTACTCTTTACATTTGAAAATGATGTCAACAATATTATAACAATGTATAACAATATTTTTATGCAGCTTTCATGATTACATTTATCTGGATTAAAATTTTCAAACTGTTTTAAATGATAATAATTGATTGAACAATAAATATATGAGGATATTATGGTTTTTAAACGTTTTCTTGAACACCAAAGCGAGATAACTCTACCTTTACATACTATCATGTCGATAAAATATTTTTCAGTCCATATTAATGAAAAATTATTATCCTTATCATACATACAAGTTTTTTTACGAAGAAAATGTAAAGGATTTCTCGTATTTAAACATGAAAAAAGCAAGGAAGTTGTCCGATCAACAAGATCTGAAAGTCTATTGTCTTTCATTAGACACCCTTCAAGTTTCTCACTGTCATGTTAACACAAATCAGCTAATACTAAAAGTATGATTCAAAACAAATGTCTATTCGTATTTCACGTTTTACTTTTTGAAATGCAGACTAAAGACGCGACCACATTCACATTAAGTAAATATCTTGAAATCGACAGAGGTCGACTGAACTCAAAACTATCCGACAAGCCAGACGCGGCCAACATCATGAACATAAAATTTCCATAACTTGCACTAATTTTCCTGCGTTTCCTACAATTTGTGACATAATATTGTTGCTATCTTAAAGGAGGTTGATACAGAAAGTTTTCATGACAGTACAAAATTGGGGTCTTTCCGAGATAAATTTAATGGTCGTCATTACAAATGAGTCGATCTTTATTGGATATCATACAGATATTGCCGGATATTCATGGTAACTTATTGCCATCTTTACTCTGTCGTAAACTCACACTGATTTTGACCATAAGTGACACGACAAGTGTAACTAGTAACATGATATAAATGACAATGTAATAATCATTCGAATGTTGCAAAGATAATAAAATAATTACCAAAGATATTAGAATTACATTTACACAAAAAAGATCATAAGAGAAAAACATTTTAATGTTTATTTTTTGTTCCTTTTTTGATTAGGTTTTTCTTAAATACGATGGTTATATCACATTTTACATTAATTTCCTACACAACTGATGTAATATTAACAGACTGAATTATTCTAGACTAATACAGATGTTCAAACAGTATTTTGAACTCAAAATGTCCAAAAACAGACGACAAATTTATTATGTCGCGTTGGCGAAATCTACAATGTTTACGCAATAAATTATCCTCAAAAGTCGAAAATTCTAATGCATTTAATTTGTATCTTCCTTCTGGTTATTTTTTATAATCCAAAGGTGTCATACAAGTAATTAAATATCAAACGTGGGTAAGCGGAAATGACAACAGGTAATTAGATTTGAACAGGGAAAGTTACAATGCAATGACCGCCTATATTTTTAACAATTTGTCCGTTTTCATGTCATGTCAGACTGGAGTTGTAAGCTATAATTTTCGTTTCATTAACAACCTTGTCAATAGAAACCAGTGGCAGTTGCTTTGGATGAACAGAGTTAAAATATATCACTTTCAGCTGAATTAATTTGTTTGCAATTACTTAGGAAACCATAACATTTTACTCAATAAAATATCCTAAATCTTTATAACATTGGTTTTCTGGCTTTCTGTCCCAAAGAATCTTTAAGCCACGATTTAGCTCCAAAATTGCGAAATTTTTCCTGATATGCATTATCGTAAGCTGCGCATTTAATTTCTGCAACACTATTGTATTCATATTTATCTAGTGAGTAGAAAACATAACGTGCTGTCTGACAACATCAAATAATTTATTGAAAACGTTTTTTGATGCGTTAAATGAAGGATAAATAGTTGTTGGTACAATTTACTTTTTTTTTAAATTTTGGCACATTATGTCAATCATTTGAACTATTAGTTACATTACAAATATGTATTTTCCACACAGCATATTACAAAAAATTAGCTTTCAAAACAATCAATCGCCGAGTTGACAGAAATGAAAATATATTTTTGTTTGTACTACTTTGATCATCATGATTCAGCTTTCCTTGCTGATGCTTTTTCAAGTACTAACGAGACAAGTACATGTTAACCGCAAGATTGAAGTACGAGAAGTCTTTTGCACAGATTCTATACATTTGAAAGGACCAGAGTTCAAAAATAGCCGCAAAAAATAATATTTGTTATGTTTAATGTTTAAATGTATTGTAATTTTTTTAAATATCGAAGAGTCATCACTTTGTGCTGATTTTACTTTAAACATTAGGAATTCTTGTTTCTGATTAGGTAAACTGAAAAAACTCTCTGAAACTACAATGGCAAATTTGCTTTACAAAACTTAAGCTTAAACGGTATTTTGCAATAATTCTTCTTATATACTAATTGACATGAAGATTAGTTCATGTCTCATCTGAAAATTTTACATGCAACTTAAAACTTGTTTGTTATTTAATTTTGTGGTATCTACATTGAACAATGTTATTAGATGTTAGCAGATAATTAACCATTTATAATTGACAAGTACCATTCATTTCTCAACCAATAACATTTGACTTTTCCTTGACAGTCGTTTACCTTAACGGGTCTCTAATTAGACTACTGCTTCCTGAGTTTATATCGAAGTTTTTATTGGGTTTGGGTTACTAGCTCATTCCTTGGTTACGTGTTTTTGGTTTTATTTTTAGAGTGCAAATTTGTAATAGTCGCTTAACTGTCTTCTCTTTCTGTTTGGTCTATTCCTTCCTATATTTCGTAAAGATGAAAGTTTTAAATTTGATGTACCGTTTGCTAATATAAAGTAAAAATTAAAATTAAAAATTGCATTTAAATTTATAATGTATCTAGTATTCTTCTTTTTTGGTTTTCTATTTATTTTTTATCGTTCAAATCTCACCATACTCCAATTCAACTTTTAACAATGCAGTTAATATAACCACAACAATATTTCAGTTTCCCAAAACAGCACTGTTTTACCAATAAAAAACATAAAAACCAGAAGTGACATACTGTAAGACAGTAAATTTATCAGAATTATCGCATGAGTTGTGCTACGTTCAAATATTGGATCACTAATCACAAAAATAGCAGCAGAATTTAGATAACCTTAATTGCATTTTCTAAAGTAAAATCAATGTTCAATAAGTAACTAAAGAGTCTTTATTGTATCAGACAATTTGTTTTGTTAGGGTTTTGATAAAATTACAGGTGAAAAGATGTATATCAATGCAATCATAACAGCTTACCAAACTGAAAATAACAGTAAGCTGCTTCACCATCATAAGTCACTCGTCCAATTATTACGTTTAATCACTTTGTTAACTCTAACCAATGTGCGCATAAGTATTTAGTTTAGTTTAAACATATTTTGTTTCCAAAATGAATTGTAGATGGACACACGTAAGATTTTTACTTAGGTAGTCCTTTCCAAAATAGAGTTTTGTAATAGTAATAGAATTAACTCTGCATGCATAAATAATATTATAAGAAACGTCATTAAGCATAAATATGCACATGTGAAAAAATGTATAAAAGAACAAGATTTTGATGCGATATATAGTTTACAGTTGCCATCTTTTCCTCTCCAAAGATTAAGCAACAACTATAAACGCTTTTTTATAATTTTTCATATTTTGTTAAATAATTTTTGGTTTGTTTTTTTCAGAATAATCTGAACAGCCACGTGTTAGTAGGTTAGAGTCTAATCGAATTGCATGAGGTATCCAGTCGAAATTATTTAGTAATTCAGTCATCTGTAATTGATACAAAGGACATTTAAAGGAAGAAATATTTTGCATCTTATATAACACATCCACATCTACAATATGGGTCAGCTATTATGTTCATTTTGTGTAAGTCGTAGTTTATAAAAGATGCAGGACATCTTAGTTGGTTCGTTTAATGTTGATGTTTCTAGGACCTGACATGACGAACAAATGTACTCCGTGGACATTGACTTTTCTTGGTTTAATGCACGTTTTGAATTTTGCCATAGAATCAACATTGTGAATTGATACGTCTTATTTATTCCACTCTTTTATTGTTGAGGGAATAAAGGACTCCCTTGTTATAAATAGTTTACAGACCGGCATAACTATATCCTATCCATTATGTGCGTCTGTTAGGCGTCAGTTGGTTTCCTCCTAACATATGCTAGTAAAATGTGCAACGCATTCCGTGATTGTTGCAGCTTCCGGTTTTACAATATTATGTAAATTTTTTATACATGGTGCATACGAAGAACCAAAATGTAAGCGTCGTTAAATAGTGCATTGTGCTGTTTTTTTCAATCATTTCAACAGATAACCCCAAATAGACATCGTGTATATGCTGCACGGTAAAACTAATTTAACATGAATTATATCCCAAAATATTTCCTGCTTATTGTCATTGAAATGGTGTTTTAAAACATTATTTCATGGACCTATGCTGTACTTTTCATATAAAGAATTATTTAATATTATAAAATACAAATGTAATATCGTAAATTTAGATTTTGTATTATCGCTAAATCATGACTATCACTTTTTATAAAACCAAAAATATGTTACCCCAATATTACATGTAGCACCGCTTTACAACCACAGTCTTACTAAATTATCAAGACAACAGAGCAAATTTAGTTCATGAATAAATATGGTAATACATAGACGATGTATTATAACTTCTCATTGTTTTAAAAGGAAATGAATTGTAGTCATTCTTTTTGGCAAACATACAAACATCATTGAAAACTTTTTATTTTAAGCTGTATGTATCATAAAAATTATAAACTTATCTTTCTACAAATAATTATGTTTGGTTAAAAGCAAGGCTGTGTGCCGGAATGCCAACATTTTGAAAGATCAAAGAACAATATAGGACCTCATTAGTGAGGATTAAGGGGTCCCCCATACAGGGTAATTAATTGAATGTAAAGGGTAAAATTGTGTTATATTGTACTGGTATATATTGAGTGATACTATTGGTATAATTATTGTATATTATTAAAAATATTATCACTCAATATAAGACATTATTTTATTTTAACATTATAAACACTTTCATTGTAGAAAAATATAACAAAATCTAAAGTCTATTTGGTTGTTATCAAAGATGTAGTAGCTGTGACACGGCATCCACATATTCCATGAAATCGATGGTGTTGTTGGCGAGTCTGTCCTTCAATGTGCTGATGTAGTTGTCGATGGTTCGTTATTACTTGGGTCTGGGTCTTTGGGTTCCGCCGGCCTGATGTTGAATACGGGTTATCTCGTTGGCTGCGTCGATGTCTTTGAAAATCTGGATGATGGTGTAGATATTCGGGTGACTGTGCTGGACTTTCCTTTTTAGTTTACCATGCCAGGCTTCCAGGTGGTTGGTGGTGCGGGGTCCCTCGGTGTTGAAGTGATTCCATAGAGTGCGGTCGCTATCAATCCATTGGGTAACAACATAGTCTGTGAAAGTTGTTGTGTCGATGGGCAAGTCGGTGTCTTCTAAGTCTTCTAGTGCGTGGAACCAGACAACCGTGTTGGGGTGGAACAAGTGGGAGTGCTGCTGCGCGTCTCACTAACTGTCGTATGTCGTCATTGTCCTTGTAGTGAATCTGTAAACCTGTTGACTGTGCCTTGCGCCAAATACACTGGGTGTAGTGGAAGAAACAGCTTATTACATTTATACCCTGGAAGACATTACGAATACCATTGTGTGCTGCTGTCTCGAAGTCCATGTACACTGTAGTAGGGGAGAATTGTAAGTTGTTGTCAGTCATTGATGTTTGCAGTAAGCGGAAAAATCTTCTGTACGTCTGTTCGCTCTTTTGTAAAAGACAAAGTGATCAAGTAAGACTTCCGTTGAGTTTTTTCTGTTAAATTGTTTGTTTTACGATCATATAATTATACCCCCACTTGGAAGAGAAGAGGCTAAATGCAATCAACATGTCCGTCTGTCCATCCGGTGCAAACTTTTGAAACAGATTTCTTGGCTTCTACTAAAGGGATTGATGACTTGTACCATTCCACTCCTTTCCAGGTCACTCAGTTATCTACTTCTTGTTTTCCGAGCCGACTTAGACTGTTTCAAGGGTCACATTAGGAAAATTTGTCGTAACAGATTTCTCGGCTTCTACTAATAGGATTTATTTCAAATTTGGTAGACAGCTATAGCGTGATGAGTTGTATCGTGTCTTCCCTTTCCAGGTCAGTCAGTTATCTACTTCCTGTTTTCCGGGTCGAAAAATGTTTTGGTTAAAAAATTTCTATCTCGATGCACATTTTTTTTTTTCACAATGCCTTTGTCAACATAGTGTCATTTGTTTTCTGGTTGTGTTCAACTGATTTTCCTTTTTTCAATTTCAATTAAACGTTTAACAAGTATATACATAACTATAGTTACAATGTTTTTAAACAAAGAGAAAACAACAAATGGATCTTTGAAACGTACACTTTACAACAGACATCGGTAAATTTACCAATTGCAACGTTAATGAGAAGTTTCTACACAAAAAATACGTTTAGCTGGATGAAGCCGAAAGAACGAGAACGCTTTATTACCCTCGATTGACATTAAATAAATCGTTATTTCTTCACTTTTCATGGTTAATGTACCATTCATTTTGAGGCAATATAATGCATTAACTTTATTGAGGAAACAAAGGGAATATTGTTTCATATTGTTTAATGAATTATCCAATATTATTCCGGACATGATATTACACATCAAAATGCTGATGAAGTTTGAATCTTACAACGAAATGTTGGGTCATCTGAGCAAGACTGATTATCAAACTTATTGTCGTCGTTTTTGTTATTAAGTGGTCATCAGGGATTTTTTCGGTTGAAATATTACAGCTGTTTATTACATTAAGGGCATTTTTGAGCCGTCAAGGGCAATGTACAATATGGCAGTGAACAATATCATCGAATAAAGTCGCCATAACTGATATCTTTCAATTGTTTTAACCTTTTTGAACCAAAACAATAGCAAGTGATAGATGTTTTGATTCGATTATAGTCGTTATAAACTTTGCGTAAAATAAGAGCTTTGCATTTAATTACCAGCTATGGTATTATGTAGCTAACTCATTTAGTTTGACGAAAAGAGAACATTTAAAGGCTATTTTTAGTGTCATAGCTTAAGAACCATACTGATCAAACTTATCAAAAAACATAACCTTCAAAACTGTAATGCGAATTGGGAGTTAAATATTTATCTATATGTACCTAAGTACTGCTCCAAATGTAAAACCCGTTGTCAAGGAAATTGTCAGAATATATAGTCAAACAAAACTTAATATTGGTAAAATGGATGGAAAGAGGTTACGATACCAGAGTCATCTGAGATGCAAATACTCCTATAAATCAACCAATTACTCATCAAGGCGACAGTAAATCTTCCTATATAAAGACTTCATTCTAATGTCATGACTCCCTGCTTTAAGGTACAAAAATGAGAATAAAATCCCAAACAATAAAACTCATATCTTAAAAGTATGGTATTAATTTTTTTCGGCTAATTCTGTTTAATTTTTTAAAAATGGAAGAACATCAAAGTTTTTTACTTTAAAAAAATCTCAACTCATGGTTGGGAATAAACTAATGCTGTGTAGAATCTGATAGAAGACAAAAAACCTAAATATCCCGGGAACTATAATATCTGTGTATACCTATACGTGTGTAAAAACTCGAAGCTTTGAAATGGTTACAAATTACAAACAAATTTAATAGCAAGATAATAATAATCTTTAAAATTACCGAAGCATTTTTAATAATAGCATTTGAAATGACATATAAATATGATGTCCTACCTATTGCTTAACGATTCAACGAATAAATAAGGTATTTATATGGAAATAACCCAAACAAATTTTAAATAGTGGGATACGCGGTATTTATTTGACCCTTTTTTCAAAGAAAATAACAACTATAGGTCACATCTCCATTCTTTGCTTTCGTTATCTTTTAATTTTGTAGCATACGCTTTAACGCCAATGTCAAATCAAATATATTTTCTTTCATTGCAGTAACTTCACAAAGTAAGACGTACCACGTTATTATTACTGGTAAGTAATACCTTAAATTAAAGTTTGTTCCTTGTTATGTTGAATTAAATAGTTGATTATATGGTATGCGGTAGATCGCGGTTTTTATTCTTACAATTGGCTTTCACATATTTTACAACCAGGCCCTTTAAGTCAGTATGCCTATAAATAAAAGCTTTCAATATTGAATATGGTTGGCGAACTAGAACTATTTAAGAGATGTTAGTCGTTTGGAGAACAATTTTGATGCTCCCAAATAATATTACTTCTGTGTGCCATTATTTCAACAATAATTTTCAACAACAATAAGATCCAATATATAAAAGTTAATACAGGTAATGCTAGCATAATGATACCATCGCATTTTTATAATATGTTGTTACCGTTATTTGTTATGACATCCATGCTAAACAAAGAAAAAAATTAAGGATGAATTGAATTAATTTGATGCTCCGATACTATCCTTGCATGTGCGGTTTTGATCTTTAATGGTTAACGAGAATATGGGGTCTCAAGGTAAATAAATGACGACGGTTAATTAGTCAGGAATGTCATTTGCCAGATTATTATTTTCCATTTAATGCAGATTCTAGAATATGTCAAGTCATTAAATGTACAACAATGTGTCATTACAAGTTTAACAGCTTCCCTGTTCCGTGTTTTATATCCGCTCGATCACCTGATTACCTGTTTACAGAAACGAAACATTGATATAATGCTACGAGGAGGAAAATAAACCAGATGTTAGTGTAACCACTACAGCATTTTTAGATATTAATGATAATGTAATCAAACAAATACCGTAGATTGCACAAATGTTATAAGAAGATGCCTATTTGACTAAACATTTGAATACAAATTATAATTATTTCTTAAAAATGCCTGGATGTCTTTTTAATGAATTGATTTGTTTTACACGAATCATTGAATGATTCTTTACTCCTTGCATTATTTCAGCTATATTCTAGACAGAAACTGTATAAAGTAGAGGTTTGCAGAAATAAGAACACTTTTAAAAAGACCATTTGAAACTGCCATTTCTAATTGTGGATGGGTAGGAATCTTTCTAAACTTTACGACCAACAATAAATTTTCCTCACTTATGCAGCAATATTCCAGCTTCTCCTGCATAAGGTCTATATTTCTCAATTGATCAAGTATGCAAGAGCTAGCAGCGAGTATACTGATTTTTGCAAACGTAAACTATTTCTTAGGGATACACTTATAGGTTACAAGAAAAAAACGACATCCGCGCCCTTAATATGTATATACGATGATTGTTGGATACACTTATTACTGACTAGTGGTATATGATACTTATCCATTTTAATCAAGTAACCTACTCACAAACTACAGTAGTAGAAGCAGGAGGTTTTACATGCCATTAAACCTGGTTTAATCCACCATTTCTTTTGAATGCCTGTACAAAGTCAGGACCATTGCGATAGTTACTATATTTTTGGTTGTTGGTTCTGGAGTTTGCCGGTATCTCATACTTTGATAAGTGGATTGTTTTTGTTTTTTGTGACAGTTTCCTCTGTGTTCGGTATTTGTTGATTACCTTCATTGTTACAGGTTAAGATAAGGATTCCTAGTCTCGAAATCTCAAAAATTGGGTTTGTCTGGTTACAATCTGACCACGGTCGTAGTGGGTAGCATGTTTGGAGAGTGTCACGATGCTTGCATGATAAAAATCTCCTTTTATAGACTTTGACAACAAATTAAACTAGCCGCCAAAAAAGGATATTGGACCGTCCTTTAGTAGGCTTATTGTAGACAATACAAACTGTCAAATTATCCGTCCCTACCCAAATACTCCATACTTTTCCAGTAGCAGTGAAATTTCTGTTCCTGTTGGTATACAGCATTCCGCTTTGATTTCTTGTTTATAACCTCTTCTTCTGAAAAAAGCTGAAACACTGTTCGCTTTACGTATGGTAAAATAAAATCAATCAATTAACTTTGGCCCACAATACCAGAAAAAAAACGCAGAAAAGCAAACAGGATATAATTTTCGTGTTTTGTGGTTTATATTTCCTTGTTTCGTGTCAACTTTGCGATTATCTTTTTCGCCTTTTGACTATTTGCTTTTGTCATTGAAATTGCAAGACGAAAAAGCAAAAAGTCGAATAGCATCATCCGATTTTGATAGTTTATTTTCCAAAATATAAAAAAAATGTTGAACGTCATCTACAAAAAGACTTTGGATCGAACATCTCTTTTTATTAAATATTGCTCATACACTTGACAATAAATTCATTAAGTTATTGTTGAATACCGTTTCTTAGATAGTTCCAATGAATAATTTAATGAGTTTTATCAGAAAGTTTATGTCAGAAAACTCGGAGAAATAAATGGTAGTGAGGATTTTTTGTTGGTCACATTTATTATACCATATCTTTACATCAATGTATTTCTCAATTCATTGCACACAGCTGATTTCTAAAATTGCAGAAGATAAAATACAAAATCGTTATGGTCTATAGGACAAACAAATTCCTATTTTAGATTTCCGTTTTTACAGTGAACATATGTCGGTGATTGAATTATTGGTATTCATCTTTCTGTCATTTTGTGCCTTCCTGTGATATGTTGATGGGTGGTCTTTTTAAATTCGCCACAATTAATGAAAACTAAAAACTTAATTCATAATTATATAAAGGACTGTCATAATTATCAAAAGAGACTTTTTAGAATTTAGCGTGCATATACTATCTGCACACATATAATTACAGACCTATTATGTGGATGGTGAAAAAGCCCGGTTACATTATCCTCGTACTGAAAATAGGACTGGATTGGCGTTAAGCTTTAATTAAACTAATCAATCAATTTATTCACAAATAATTCTTATTTGGCACACTCTAATATTTATTACATACATCATTCATAAGTTTATGATTTCACAATTTTTACTAATAAAAAATGTCACACCAGAAGTTGTGATGAGCTGAATTGCAAATCAGAAAACATTGTCTTAGCGTTATATTGCAATTTTTGAGGACTAATTTATGTTGGAAAAACAAAGGGCCACTAAACAAACGCATATGTGGACACCGTTGAGGAACAAATACATGCAAATTTCCTGCAGTATATCAACATTTTAATCAGCCGGAACACTATTTTTTGTCCACGAATGTCCACTCTATACAGATTAGTTGCAATTACTCACGGATTGCTCAAACCGGTTAACACACACAAAAATTAACAAGAACCTCGTTCCTATCTTTCTTTACTTTTAATAAAGGCATAGATTTTATTAATATTGCCAATATCTTGCATCACAAGTCTGTTACTTCCAAAATTCAACCATACTTAAAAAAATCATTCACAAAACTTCACAAACATCCATACAAACAGGGTTTCATAGCAGGATAATCGAAGTGTACCACCAAACCTCTATTGAAACGCCTTTCCATAATTTAAACAGCTTTTAAAGCTTGGCTTCAAAAATACAGTGACACTTGCTACTTCAGGAGTGGCGGAACGAAAAATGAATACTCATATTATATAAATATTCAAAAGACTTGATAGAAATCTTAAGGTCTGGATCTCTTCCCCATTGTAACAAAATTTTGGCCTTTGATTTTTCTACACACTTCACAGCCATCCCTCATATGCAGCTTGAAACTACCCTTTATCATCTTATTAAACGCTGCTTTAAAACAAATGAGACGATATAAATACTTGGTCATAAGCTGATAGAACTTACTTCGACAACAATGATACTATATCAAATAATAAATATAACTAAAGAACAAATTTGTCAAATGTTAGGTTTTCTGATTGACATATTTGTCATGTTTGGAGGAAATTTCTTTAAACATACTGTTGGTGTTCCATGGGTACTAACTGTGCTCCTCTCCTAGCCTACCTGTTTTTGTACTTTTGTGAGGCCGAGCTACTTGAAGGTCTGCTGAAGAAGAGAAAAAAGACATTGGCCCTTATCTTTAATTCACATTTCGCTATATTGATAATGTTTTGTTCCTAAACAATGCTCAATTCGGTAACACATACACTTAGGTATGCCTCTGACTTACACCTACTTCCAGGAAATGGCTCTGGAAATCTATGAAGTTAACTTCAAGCTAGGACAACGTGATGCCTTCAATTTTCCAAATATAAACTTACTGTTCATCGATAGGAACATTTCAGCAGCACCAGCGTATGGTTTTTACGTTTCACAACTTATACGTTATTCTAGATCCTGCGATCGGTATTTTGATTTTGACTACTGAGCTACTCAAACAAGGGTTTGACGTACCTAGGTTGATTACGCAGTCTTTCCTATTTCTGGATTTGACTTCCGGTATATATCTTACATAAATACTTATTATAAAATCTGATAAGTTTGATGAATAATATAATATACACTTTTCAACTTAAATTAATAACATCCTTAAAACGATTAAAATATTCTCTGCAAATGAACAGACGACAAGTTATCCTAATACTTGTAGCTAGACATTGATAATTAAATACAAAAATTATGACGCCACTTTAGGCACTGTTTCAGCTATATCGTGGGAGGGGACGCCCGAGTACCCGATGAAAACCCTAGACCTTCGGTTGTAGATTGGAGTCGAGCACATCCGGCCTTAGTGGGACTCGAGCCCAAAATCTCAGTGTTGACAGGCATGTTATAAATAGTAAATTATAAACTACCTTAACAATTCGGTCACTGAGGTCGCTAAAAATGGTACGATTTTTCGCATCGTATACGTATTAAGGTATATTCTCATAATACTATATGGAAGTATTACATTTTTTATTGAAACATCAATCGTGATCAATAAGTTCTATGAAATGTTTAGTCATTTTCATCGTCACTATCAGAAATCAGAAGAACCATTTTCCTTTGCTATTTCAGTAAAACAAGATAAGGTAAATGAAAATAGCAACATCACTTGTGATAATCTAAATTGAATTGTGTCCTATGTTCATTACAGAAACATTTGACTTTTTATTGTTTGTTCTATTGTGAAGATGCCAATGTTGCGTAGATAAGCAAGATGGAGAAAACGATGCATGAAATGTTATGCACTTTCCATTCATTGTCGATAACAATCAATCACATACAGTATTTGATCGTCAGACACAGACATAGTGGTATGTTAATTTATTATTACAGCAGTCATAATATTGCCAAAGGCAACTGAATAAAAGAAACGGAAGGCAAATGTATCTTAAGAATGGAAAACAACAACAGACAGAGACAAATTGAGACAAGAAAATATAATAATAACGAAACTAATATTTAAAAGTAAAACGACGAAACTAGGTAGGAATAATCTAAAATCAAATAAATGTGTCAATTTATTTACACAGTTTGTTATCAAACAATAATCACGGTGTAGAATGGTAACGGACTTATCGCGTTTTTTTCTGCTGTTCCGGACTATTCGGGTTAAGCAACGGACTGTTCATGCCAATAAACATGAAGTAACTCAGAAAAATGAGTTCAAATGATAACAAGAAGGGGTAAGTTTGATTAAAAACCATACTTACGGAATACGTATTTGATCTATGATAACTCCTACAAAAATGTTACGTCGATGTACCTCGTGGTTATTTCACAAAGTTAAAAACAAATCGAAAAATAGGGAAACAACATGAACAAGCAAACATGAATTTCTATCATTCATCGTCAAATTGATATAAACAATGACTTTTTATGTTCAGAGATGTCCTGTTATGAGTTAAAAATACATTCAACAAAGCTCTAGCAATTAAAATTGAACAATAATACTGATATGTCACTAAAATTAAAATGTGAAGCAACGGACTTTTTGTGTGCGATGGATATTGTGGAAATTTCGGGCACCGGACTAATAGCGATGCTTAGCCACAGACATATTGTGCTCAATTATATTTTTCAGAGAAAAAAGAAGAAAAAACTTTTATTGTTAAATAAGCCAAAGAATATGAAAAAAGAACATATGATGAAATTTCTCGTGGTAATATTTTTGAATGATTAAGACAAATGTATTACGTAGGGCCTATTCATGAAATTCATTTTGAATAGATGACTTATATAAGTATTATTATCGTTATTGTCATATAAATCTATACTACATTGATCAGTGACATATAACAGAAGTAACAAACAACTAAATTGCGAAAAAATCGACAAAATATTCAAGTCTACGAGACCCCTGTCCTCAGTTCCAGAGACAGTTTAATGAAAGACTCTGAATTTGTCGAAAATTTTACGGGTTTAAAATAGCTTTAAGCGAATCGAGATATGGATTAACATTAGAGATATTGAAGTCATATAAGAGATTAGACCGAAACAGTTTATTGTGATCACATTTTAAAAAGAAGTGAACCTCATCGTCCACTTCATTTAGATTATAGAAGGAGCAAAGACGTTGTTCACCGGGGACTTTTTTTTATATCTTCCACGTTCTATTTCAAGACTGTGGTCGGCTATTCGAAATTTTGAGATGAATTTGCGATTTTCATAGTTCGAATCGGAAGAATAAAATTCTTTTCCTAAGTTGTTTTTCAAAAATTTATATAGGAAGATTTTATTTTGATCTTTTAAATTTGAAACTTTGTCAGCATACATATTCATATAAAACTTTAACAACTCATCTTTAATATATGGTTTTATTACTTTAACATTTTTATAAGTTGTGTCCAAGTTAAGTCCATCAAAGTTAAGATCTATGTCGTCAATTACATCTTTTATATAAGTTACCCAAGAGTATATATTCTCAAAATCTAAAAAATTATTTAGTTCAAAACTTTCTTTTATCAAAGGGTTAATTTCACATGTACTCAGCCTAGCAAAATATAATATAGATTGAGTTTTTAGGTATTTTTCTATAGGGACCCTACCAAGCTCTAAACGGGAAGCTAGGTTTGAAGCAGTCTTCTTTACCCTAGTATGTACTTGCAGAATGACAAATGTATTTTTTCAAAAGGAGTTTTATCTATGAAGTTTAAATGGATCAATGACAACATTGTTATTTCTACTACGTTTCTTTGCATTAAACAGGAACCTATAAATCAAGTTATACTAGTCCCAGCATTAAAGAATGAAATATATTGATTCATCATGCAAATCTCAACATTGTATGATAAAAATGGCCTTATTAGTGCATCAAACATGTTCAGGGCAACTTGAACTGCGACATTTCCAATTGAAGAAAAAAGTGCTGCAAGCATAGATCAATGTATGAGGGTCGGTATAACTTTTTAAGGAACAGCGGGAAAGGCTTATTTATTCACCGGGAATTCAGGATTTAACCAATAAAACATAAAACTTCGTGATTTTTACGTTTCTTTTTATCCAGTACGTATTTCACCTGGAAACCGGGATCCGGCATTTATTTTTACGGGAGTGCGGGATGGGACCCCCTCCCATTCCCCATGTATGTCAGAATAATTCTTATTTGTTTCTATGATAAGTATATTGAACGATTTTTGTTTCATTTGCATGTAAAGTCCGTAATTTTATATTCCTGCATTTGCAAATAAATTTTAAATAAATCCGAGTGCCTATACACTGTCTAAAGAAATACTTGTAAAAAAACAGAGGCAAAATATTTATTTAAACATAGTGTATAGCGCTTTTGTGTCAATTTCTTTTCACTTTCTAAAAACGAGCTCTCAACATAGATCCATTCAACACAACAGCCGACGCCGAAAGTCCGGTGTCACACACGACAAAAGTCCGGTGCAATGGCCTTCCATGAAAATCGATAATTTCTTCCACATTTGAACAAATATAAATATATTTATGCTTTGTGTGATTAACATTGATGGCATTAAAGAGAAAATAACAAAAAATAATATGCTAAATGAGGACAATTAGCTCGTTATATATTCTCATGTCACATATTCATAAACAAACTACACCGGGTATCGAGTTCTTTTAAACAATTTCAAATTATATACTAATCATATTCTTTAAGTGTTAACTTGTGCAGACAGATAAATAGTTCTATCGTTCCGTGACATAAACATTCTATTAATATTTTTAAAAAATCGCAAAGAAATAAGACAAAATAAGTGACCTACTGTTTCTATTTACATCAACTTTCACGAACAGTCCGTTGCTTAACCCGAATAGTCCGGTACTGCAGAAAAAAAAACGCGATAAGTCCGTTACCATTCTACACCGTGATAATATTATTTTACCGTAAATGCTCGATTTCATGCTGAAATGACCAAAATGCATATGAGATCACGCGGACTCGTCTGTACTCGTTGCGTCATGCAATCAAAATGGCTGAAACTAGCCCAAATGCATATAAGCCTAATCAGCGGGGCAGCGAAGCTGCCCGCGAAGAGCGGTGATCTCTACGGCAATTACGTGTCACGTGATCAAAATGAAATCACGTGATCAAATCTGCTTAATGCTGATATTGATTTTTTTTCGTTCGGGATGTTGATATCGTCAAAAAAAAGTGAATGAAGAAGCACTAAATTTAATTTTAATGAAAGATTTAAAAATAAATTTGACAATGATAAAAAGTTAATGTTATATTTAAAAATAACAACAAAAATTTCATACTATATTTTGCAATCTCTAAATCAATCTTTAAAAACTGACAATCAAATTACATTTCATGTGACGTCACTATAACGAAAGAAAGACGTCACGTGACCACTGGAATTTAGAGGCACATTTAGGGTAACGTCAATTATGGAGTACACATTATATATTGATAATAAAAGACTATATTGTCTGTGCTCGAATTTTGGCAATGCCTACTCCATATTAGGTTCTTTCATACGTTTTTGGGAAAGACCGGTTTATCTTTCACGAGTGATAGAAATTTTATGTCTTTTCGATATTTCTTCCGTAAACCAACAACTTTCACATCGCTATAACCTATAGACGCTCCATTGTTTTAGACTCCATTGTCTCTGACGTCCAATCAGTACGCCGAAAATAATGAACGTCATAGAAGAACGTTGTTATGCTTCCGTAACAACGTTCTTGTTTCTGGCGTTTTGATTGGATGACTCAGCAAGTACAGATGTTTGCGCGTGAGCTCATCTGTACTGGGTCATCTGTACCAGAAATCGGCCATTTACGGAAGAACACGTGGACTCACCTGTACTCTTTGCGTCATACAATCAAAATGTCTGAAACAAGCACGTTACGTTAATATGGTAAAATAACAACGCTCTTGTTTGCGCGTTATGATTTGATTGATTGATTGATTTGGATGTCTACTTTACGTCTAGCGAGCAGTATTTCAGCTATATTCAGGACGGGAACAAGTTAACAAACAATAAATCAACAGAAAATATGGGTGGGATGGGTCACAGGGAATTCAATTTTGACTGCCACTGGAAAAGTATGGAGTTTTGGATAGGGGCGAAAAATTTAGCCTTGTATAGCGGCTACAATGAGCCTACTCTTTTTCGAAATCTACAAAAGGGGTCTTTATCGTGCAAGGAGCGTGGCACTCTCCAAACATGTTACCAACTACGGTCCGCGGTAAGGCTTTCCGTATTATGACCTGACAACCCCCCCCCCCCAACGAGAGGGTCTCCCCTATCCGCCACCCGGGGACGCGCTGGGCTGCTCTGTGGGAACCCTCCCAGTATGGTCCCAGCGTTATGATTTGATGTCGGATACTAAAAATGAAGAATCTATAGGACATCGCGATGTGAAAGTTGAGGATTAAAGCAAGAAATATGTGCTTTTATTCACTTTTTTAAAAAGCCAGTGTGATCTTCCACTCATGGTAGAAATTGTTTTTCGTCGTTCAGTTGTACTCAGTTCACGAAAAGTCAAAACATTTCTATTACTCGTGGAAGATCATCCGGATTGTTTCCAAAAACGTATGTAAGAACCTATTATTATTAATTATTTGGCCTTTCTTATATTTGGTCTGAGCACTACAGACGTGTATTGACTAGACAAAACGCTGGTCATGCCTCTGCTTCTGGACTGTTATAGTGCCCGTAGGCATTACAACCTTAGCGGTGATACTGTGTTGCTGACAGGAATATCATGGCTCCTTTTATTGAATTTGAGAATATCGAATCTGACTGCGGCAAGGTGTACTCGATCTCGTAGTTTCGTTGTTTGTAAGGGATTATTATCACGTGGTAATCCGACTTTCATCTATACTATGAAGAGCTCAAATGCTACAATCGGCGTAAGACCTTGGCACAAAACCAAACAAATCAGTAATATTCAATTGATACCCTGTGAATCGTGTAGAAATTATTTTTTTTATTGTACTTTTACTTAATTACAGAAAAATATCTTGTTTCCGTGCAAGTATATTTAAATAAAATAGACATCCCTCTAATTATTAATAAAAAAAAACATGAAATATGGTTTGGAGTATCCTTGCAAATATCAATATGTTTATAGCAAAGCTTATAAATTGCCTTCTGGATGTAAATTGCTATGATAATTATTGGTTCCATTTATGAACATTGTATAGATCAGTAAAATGGCGGTATGCATTATTTGAATTGACTTCTTCAATGTCGTAAAACTTTCTGATACTGCGGATAGGTACTCATTAACAACAATATTGTCAGAAAACGGATAGAATCATCAAAGTCGTAAATCGTATGGACATTTTTTTTTCAAAGCATATTAAGCTTGACACAGTTGGTCACGTGATACTATCATATCTCTATTGGAATATTTATATATGATGAACATCGTTTTCTAGTATGTAAGAGGCTATTTTTAGTAATAGACATTATTTCACTTGAATTATTTTGGGGTTTTTTTCGTTGTAATTTTACTATTAGTTTAATAATAGAATGCAAAGCACTTTAAACATATATTTATCTTATACTAACTTTATGACGGATATAGCTCATGGTATTCTTACAAGATGGCTACCTTTGCACGGCTACAAAGCGACAGTCAGTATTGCCTAACTTAAACCCCGGAACAAGATCTGTGTCAAAGAATATATATGGACGTTTAGGGAAATTCTTAAGTACTGCCATTGAAATTAGATGTGGAACATTAATTTTGTTGATTAATTGGAACGTTGATTCTAAACCATATTGTATCGGCTTTGCAACACATTTGATTTAATCAACAAAAGCTGAACCAATTAAATCCCAGGAGCAATTAAACAAAAGAAATGTTTGTTATTGTTTTGTTCATATTGACAGTCTCTATTTTAGCAAACCACCCAGTTTTAATGTAAAGTCCTTTAATAATGCTAACATTCTGTTTATTACAAAAAATGTTTTGTTGGCTTTGTTCCATCCTGTAAAGATAAAGATAAGAACAAAATATAACCCAACTTATTCATTTCGAAGTAGTAATAATATCAGAAGAAGTGAATGTATGAAAATAGTTTGGAATTTAAAGGGTTTTTTATAATAAAAACGTTCAATCTTCATCTGGACGGTGACAATTTGTAACAGGGGTTCGATTATATGAATGTTTATACATTACATTTACTGTACAATCGTTACATTTATTACTGTAAAATGAATGCACATGGTAACATTAAAGTAATTTTTTTTCACTTTTGTAATATTGCATATACAGTTAAGGACATAGTAATATATATAATCGTGAAGATAACCAGGTTAAAAATTTTAATGAGGTAAGAAATGTTTGCCTACAAAATACGTAATTATAAGTTACATACATTACATTGTACGTTTTAGATCTCAGAGCGATGTTTTCACAAAGTGAGGAAAAGCACAATGAAAGCGGCAACAAAGCAAACAAAATCAGGATTTCCATCATTTATCTAGGTATGCAAATTTCAGTCGGGGTCCAACCATTTTTTTTCTTTTTCTTGTAAGTTCTTTAACTCCTAAACATTAGCGCTCTAACCACAAGTGACACGACGTACTCTCTAGCAACAGATGTGTAATGTTGTGCCTTATATTCATCTAGAAAAATCTTGGGTATAAAGGTCTACAGTGGTTTTTTTGCAGGTCCGTTTTAGCTCTATGTTTAACATTGTTACGTTAAACACTTAGACCATGACTGTCTGTAACCATTCATTTCGAGTAATCTTACATAGCCATGCGTTTTGAATTATATGCAAATCTTTTATGGGTTACCAGTTGTACTTTTTAATCAGTCACATTGTGTACGCCCTGTTGTCGTGTTTGTTCTAAATATATAGTAATTAGTCCATTTTTGTTGATGTATGCATTGCGTTTTTTCCCGTTTTGGGTGCCAGTTGAATTCTAGATATTAAAGAAAGAGCGACCACATACCGTTCTTCATTTAAGGTCATTTAACCGATTTTGAATTTAAAAAACACATCGTTTTAAATGACTGTTCCATGTCAGTTGGCCCAATAACAACGAGTAACACTTCTTCGTAGCCGGTCTTGAAATCAATTGGTTGCTTGATTGCCTCTTGTTTGCGTGTAAGCTTAAGGTACATTGGGGTCCTGTTTGGATATTTTCTATGGGTGTAGCCGGTTCTGACTTTTAAATAGTTGTACTTATTATTTCCTTTTATTATTGTATATTGTTAATAGATGTAAGCGCCTTTATTACAAAACTTTAAATGGCAAAACTAATGCAGCTAAAACCGTCTACACCATTGTAATAGAAAATCAATAGAATTCAAAACATCTTAAATTTCAGGGCAGTTAATTCAGAAAACAGATTCATCATTATCATAATAAAATGTTATTGGGTCCGTATTGTTAATTTGTATATAAATGCTTGAAGCTGATTTTCACAGAACGTTTAAATTAAAGCAGCTGCAGTTTCTTCACTAGCAATAATCCTTTATCATTAATTATTAACTTAACAAGTAAAACTCTTTCCCCGATGTCATCCTGGAATCTTCTCGTTATAAAATAAAATGACCAGCAAATGTCAAGAATTCCCGTTTACACTCAACTGTCATGAACGGGAAAAGCGTCGGAAACAGTAATTCATGACCGAGTTAAAGCTGCTGAAACAGGATTTCCTGAGAGATTGGAGTCTTTACTTCTACTTTGAAAGTTCTCAGTAAAGTACGCTTCATACATTGACCTTCACATGGAAATAGAAAATTAGGACTTATTAACATAAAAACGAATGAACTCAACCATACAATTAATTAAACCCCGATATAGATTGGTGAATATTACTTGTACTGATATTATGCATACTTCGCTTTAGAAAAATTCTCAAATGAATACAAATACTGTACACTGGTTTACAAACATTATATTATAACCCCGTTACGCCGTATGACAAGGTAATTTTTATTTTATTTTTCAAATAAAATTCTAAGATCTAATAATACTTTTTTTATTATTATTTTAAACAAATTAATATTGTTGCTTCAGTTGTTTTTATTTTATTATATTCATGTATCTAGAATTAAAAGACTTTTTTTCACATTAACTAAATTAATGTGAAAGGTTTTACTTTTATATAAAATACATGGCAATATGTTTATACTAAAAATAAATTTTACATTAAAATAATTGAGTCAAGAGAGACTACTCTAACATTTATTTATATCAATTACAAAACTGATGTATTTCACACGTATTTTTCCCTTTTGAAGTATATTTTAAATAATAAAAATAGTACATGTACACAAATAAGAATGCACCAAATTCACTTTAAGGCCAGAGAAAGTAGCTAGGAAGTAAGAAACGTTCATTTAATACGTGCAATCCTACACAAATCCGAAAACCGCTGTTGTTAAAATATAAAAAGTTTCCGCTTACTCGTCCGGGGCACCTGAGTGCACCGATGGTTTTATTGGGTTCGCGTTACTCTTTTCTGTTTTTGTGTTGTGCTGTGTATGTTTGTCTATATCCGGATTTGTAACTGTCTCTTGACTTTTGGCTCATGTAGTTCGATCGTTTTTTTTGCTTTATTCTTTTTTTCCGGAGAACAAATGGTCCGTAAAAAACATGTATTTGAAGAAACATTCGACAAATCGGAGTTGGCCACATTTTTTTTCTTGACCATTGTTTGTTCTGTTTTTCTCTGTTTTCTTTTTTTTTGTACGCTTTATTCAATATAGCTTTACGATTTTGTTTTACTTCTTGGTATATAATGCTCTCCAGATAACTGTGAAAAGCTCAATACTTACCACATCAGAGCGTTCCACATTCTGACATGCGCGATGCAGAATTTTGATATAAAGAACATATTTGTTTTGTAAACAAAGTGATAAGGTATATTATATAAATCTTTTTTAGGATATGGTTCTGCTGACATTAAAACAAAACACTCAAAATATGCAAAATGAAAGTTAATACAGAGGTCAACGTTTATCAATGTGACCAGGAGATGCCCAGGTTTGTTTCTTTTTCTTTTAACAAAATAGCAATGCAAAAACAAGTCGTATGTTTAAAATATTCAATTGGGTTAATCGTAAAGGTTATGTAGTTTTGTATATACACCATGTCAGAGCCATGCAATAGTCCAAATTGCTAAGCTGTTTTGTCTGTAATTGTTTGAGGCTTAAATGTTGTCGCCTGCATACTTTTACTCTATCAAAACTCAAAAACATTTAAATCAGAGATGAAATATTAATTATTAATCGAGCACCTTAAGACAATCAGAATCCTATTTGCCAACTGTATGAAAAGACATACTCTTTGTCTTGATTTCGGTTCGCTAATGCGTGTTTGCAGATCCTCGTTCATTCTGGTTTTTAGTATTCACGAGCCCAGTCCTAAAATTAGTAGCCCAGCTTTGTATTTTGTTGCGGTCATAGAATTTGTGTATTACTTACTGACATACCATGTTAATTCACATACAACATTGTGATCACACTGAAGCAGAAATGAATTTGTTCCAAATAATATTTCCTTTTTTTGGCGTCGGTGGCTCCTTTACTTCCTGCAAGTAAGCCTACAAAGTGCATTCAAGTGAAGAATGGAAACGATATTTATTAAATGTTGTTAGTTTGATACAGCATCTTAAAGTAGTAAAAAACAGTCGATGTGATATTTTTTGAAGGCATACAATCTCGAAAGTTGGCCCGTAAAAAATTACCAGTCGCTAAAGGGGAATTTTATCACACTGTAGAATTTGTTTTTGCCTTATGGTCGAATTGGCAGCCATAATTTGTTATCCCTGACACAAGAACAAAAAATATTCTTGAATCAGCTTAAACCACGAATTTAAATATCATTTAAGCAATTTTGTTTTATGAGAACTTTGTACCATGTAGAGGAGGCTTGAAGTATACGCCATTATTCGGTCCTTGCGTTTCATGATTTATTTCAAATATTGTAGATAAGAAAATTTTATAATTATTACTTTTATTGTTTCTCGTAGGGGTAGGGCGGGGGGGGGAAATTATACAATTTATTATGAAAGTATAGTTCAGGCCTTAAAATTGATCATCCTTAAATAATGTTTATAGTTGTATGTGCGTCTATGTAAGTGTATTGTATACTTTTTAATAATGTAAAATATGTACCTACGTTTTAAAAGCAAATAAAGTTGGTAATCCAACCAGTCCGATAACTCAGATTGCCTTTAAAAAGAATCCAGCAATGGCGTTCTTTTTCATCATATACATTTTGTAATGTGCCTTCTCATGATTGATCACTATCAGGTCCCAATTTTTTCTCTGAAACATTATTAACTTCATTTTTAAAGCAGTTATCAGCTTTTATTGTTTTAAAAAAATATTTTCACATACTTATTTTAAAACATGTTGCATTGGCCTGGAATAAGGTCTAGCAAATATTAATTTTGTGCTGAAACTTAATTTTTCTAGATATATATATTCGAATTACACACTGGTCATGTTAATGTATCACAGCATTAATTGACCGAAATATTTTTTAATTACTGGTTTTAATTACTTGTTTGACAAGACTCAAGATTTTCGGTTCATTCCCATTTAGCCAACTTTTTAAAATTTTAGGTACTACAGGTAAAAAATAAAAGTTGGCTAGATGGGATCAAAGGCAATTAAGAACAAAAGAAAATTTAATTAGGGCTTGGCATGTGTGTCACATAAAACTTGGTCAGTAAATTTTTTCCTGGTATTGGATGGATTCAATTGTGTTTTTGTTGAGATTTTATTGTTTATTTTCATTATTCTTGGATGTAGAAGTTTGTGTTGCATTTTGAAAACTCTCTCTTTTATCCAAGGCATTTTAAAAGGAAACAGTTTTATATCATAAACTATTTTATTTCATGTATTTAGATGGAGTTTGGGTTGAGTGGTGTGTTGTTGTCAGAAGCCAGTCGTTTAATAGTGGTAAAAAGTCGTTGGTACGTTGTTTGGTGTTTATCTGGTAGGAATGCGTAAATGAGTGGGTACATTTCTCCGTCAATAAGACCGTGAATGGTATATATCTGCTTGAAAAGTAATGGACTGGCGTAAAAAGTTCCATCAGGGAATATAGTGTCTGTCTGGCTTAGATAGCTGAGGTTGTCAGTTGTACCAAAGATAAGTATCTTGTTGACATCACCATCATCTGAGAGTAGGAACTTCTCGCCTGCAGTAGTTTCTGTCCATTCACCTTGTAAATTAATCTCTGGTCTGCTGTTAGGTTGCTGGGGGAGATCTGTGTTACGATTCCGGTAAAGTGTAGATTTGCAGGCAGTAAAGGTTGGTATTTTCTCTACTATCTGTCTTGTTTCATCATCCCACTCTCTGGTACGGAACTGAATGATTTCACTGCTACAGCTAAATAGTGACCACGGGCATGTTGAATAAATTCAACTCTTACTTGTGCATTAGCCATTTTTGTATGACAATGATAAATTTCAGTCAGTCATGTATTTATATATGCTTAATGGGCTTCTATGAGTTGAGCTTTAGCTCAGTGTCAAATTATTTTTAGTATCATTTATTTATTTAATTATTCTGCTTACTGAGTGAGAACTATTTACAATTATTTTTAGTATCATTTATTTCATAACTATCATCAATTTATTTAATTATTTTACTTAATGAGTGACAACTATTTACAGTTATTTTCATCATAACTGTTATTTATTTATTTGATTATTTTGCTTCATGAGTAAGGAACTATTTTTATTTCATATTTATCATTTATTTATTTAAAAATTAAATTATATTTATTTTGCTTTTTTTTCATACAATATTAACAACCTGACCTGGAACAAAAATACTGTTAATTTATTTACCTATTACACCTGAATAATTGCTCAATAAACAAGTCAACAGGTGAACAAAATAAAAGTTGGCTAAATGGGAATACCTGAATTTTAAAAAGTTGGCTAAATGGGAAGACACCAGATTTTCAAAGCACTGGGGAAAAGGTGTGGGTTCGTGGATGAGCTAAACATACAATATTATTGAGATTATGTACCAGACTGCACCATAAACGTCTATGTACTGTGTCTTAAACCTTGTACAGAACCGAGCAGTCATATACGTAGCTCCATATATGCGAGCACGCCATGGCGAGCACATTAAACAATTTTAACAGTAAACGTAAACAAGTAAAAGTCTTTTTTTATTAGCGTCCGATGTCTTTTTCCGGAAATTAAGCAACCTATAAGTGTGGTATTGGAAAAAAATTATTCTATATTCAAAATCGAATTGGTACTTAAGTGTATGCATAACAAACCTAAACTACCCACGTTCTGGGACAAAAGCATCTCCAACCTGACGCTGTGAATTCGAAGGAATTCCCAATGTAAATTCCATGATTTTAAGGCAAGTTAAAAGTAGCAGGAAATGCCAGAACACAGGATTTTGCACCATTTTTCTCAGAGGTTGTTAGGGGTCTTGCCGAATAGCCACCTTGCAATGTGAGGTGGGGCGTCACTGGGTGACCACCATCTCATTCTCTTTTTAATTTGCGCCACAGTTAACGTGGCAATAATTAAATATTAAGGCAAGCAATTGAAATGAAGTTGTGTGTTTACTTCTTTAGCACATTACTTGTATAAATTAGATTCGAAGTGGAGCTTAAAAAGAAAAATGGATAAACAATTTTTGATTATATTTTTTAAATATCGATCAATTGAAAATGACCAAATCCAGTGGCTCTGCTTTAAACACAACACTAAACATTTAGCATTGGATTTAGTACAACAAACAATAGTTATATTAGTATATAACTGGTATGTGTATACATCTTAACGATCGATGTGTTTATTTCTTCGCTGTAGTTATGTCATAAGTTTAGTGTAAACAATATTTTATTCAGAGAATATTACAACAAAAACATACATACAAGCATACATACAAATAGAGGATCGGAAAACAAGTGGATAGCCACTTATACAAATTCCTATCCTGATGAAATTTAACTATGTTCTATTTGACAAGATGGATTAATTATTTCAAATTTACATGAATAAAGACTATAATACGATACATTTATGTTTGAAAAATATATATAAGGTGACCAAGCCTATATACTGGACTTGTACAACATTTTAATATGCATAAGTTTATAAGTATATATTATGATGGTCTAAGATGTTTTCGATAGTTTAATTTTTATCATAGGACTTCGTTCATTATTTGATAAACAAACAAAATAATTCTTTTATAGTGAATTTAATAATAATACGGTCATGTTTTCAAAAAGTTTTTATCGATCCCTCTTACTTTTTACTTTACCATATACAATGTTAATAGTGTATAAGAATAAACGTAAGGTGTTTTCGATAACTAATGTGATGAATTGAGGCTTTATATGGGGAAATACAGTATTTATTCCAACTTTAGAGAAAGATCTGCATTGAATTTTATTGAAGTAACCTTTATAATGAAGTCGCTTATTGCTTTAATTATTTTTAAGTCCATACGTTTGCAGTTAGTCTGAAAAACTTGAAAAAAGACAGAAAAAATACATTTATTTTATTGTCTTTACAAATATATGCAGTCAACTAGGTAAATTACACAAATATGCCTTTAGGTGATAACTGTATTGTATTTGAAGATTTGCCATCATCAGTTGGTGATTTGATGGTCGGAAATTGAGTTTACTGGCGACGCGTTAGCAAATCCTTCAAATACATTACGGTTATCTAAATTCTAATGCAACGCCATAAAAACACTAGAATAAATGATTAAAATGGGAATTTTTTTATTTACCGGAAATAACGCCTGCGCTTGCGTTGAATTTTGACGGCATCAATCATGGAATTGATGCCATGAAAATTTGAACGTTGTCCAATCAGAATTGACGTTACATCAGAATTGCATTAGAATTAAGAGTCTTCTTAAATTCAAATAAGTGTATAGCCATTTGGACTGTGATAAACTTCACCGTTGCGAGTTACATTTAAATTAAAATACCGTCCCTCTAGACCCTCAAATTTCAATATGGTAAATATGAATGTCCCATGATGACGCTCAACAATACAAATTACACATTGCTACCGAGAAGTTCAGCTGGTGAAAACTTGAAAGGGCATAAAATAACATGTAAAAGAAACGTGTATTTGATTTTTAGAAGGCACCATTACTTAAAATTGTACCACATACGTCTTGTGTTTTTGGTTCTATATATATACAAGAAACAACCAATGCACATGGCAAGCAGAACTAAAAATAAATCATCTATCGAAAACACCGTTTTATCGAAACGCCTTACGAGACCATATACAGCATTAACATTAACGCAAGCATGAAATTTATTACATCTGTTTCTGAGTTGAATGGCAATAATTTATATTAAAGTTATTGAGCCTCGTTTGAAAAAAAAATACGACACTAAATAATCCGACACACATGAAATCAATCTACAGGATTAAAGCAAAAGGGGGTGTCTAGGTGTACTTGTTAGATACTTTACAGTGGATCGCAAACTCGCACTGCTGGGATATGCAAGCTACAATATTTTTTGAAACACAAACACCATTTACACTTTTGATCCTAGGTGGCCTAGTGGTTACGCTAATAAGTCATCCACTATTGATCACGTGCCTGTCAACAGTGAGGTTGGGGTTTCAAGCCTTGGTGCGTGCAGGGGTGCTCAAATTATTTGAAACAATATGGCTGAAAAATGATAAAGTCCGATATTGCACCCGATATAACAACAGATACATGTCAAAATTATTTACATTTACACTATTATTACATAATGATTTATTAATGATTTCCATTGGTTAAGACCAGCCAAAACTCCCGACCGTTTATTATGATATTGTTTGATTAAAACCAATATTGACTATCTTTTTCGATCACATTGTTGTCAGGTGATACGGTTTGATTAAAATCAATATTGACTACCTTTTTCTATTACGTTATTGTCAGGTGGTATTATTTTGTGAGTTTTTTTTGTTTTTGGTTATAATTATGATAAACTTGAAACTTTTTTTTTTATTTTAACATTAAAAAGTAGAGACTATAACGGTAAATATGTGGATGAGACAACATAATATGAATGCAAGTACATACATTTCATACCAAAAATATTGACTTTTAATGTCAATGGGACAAAAAATAATACCTTTATCTGATTATTATGTAATAAAACAATTAAAGTCTTTTGTATCAGTCGATATAAGTTTTAATAGACTCAAAAATTAATATTAACCTCCACCTTTGGCGTCGGTCAATATTAATATTTGAGTCTATTAAAACCTATATCGACCTACTATAATTGTATATTATTATGATACCTTAACAATATTTTTGTAATAAAAAGAAATTCCCCTCCTTTTCATGGTTAAAATGATCTAATTGTACAATTGTTGCATTCTTGGTATGTCTTTACTTAAATTTCATTCATTGGATCAAGTCTGTAAAGTTTGACAATTCAATTTGTGCTTGAGGTGGTAACTGTTCACGGCTCGCATTATCAGTGGGTCTCATGTTTACACTAAACTTCTTGTTTTTTCTCCAATAACAGGGATACAGCTTTAAAACACTATTCCATATTTTTCTGTTTCTTCTGAGGTATACCAAAGGTGTGAAACAGCCTGCTGTTTTGGCTATGATTCCAGGAAGTGATGCTGCTATTGGGTGAAGTGGACATTCATTGGTAAATGTGCACATTATCATCACAGTGGCATATGGGGTCCAGTTTATTATGAACAAAACTGAAACAAAACAAATATGTTAATTCACAAATAAATATAATTTTCTTATTTTAATAAGAAAATGCAACAATAATACCTGGTTTCTCATCCAGTGGATTAAACTCGTCCATTCGATTCTTATGTAATCATCATACATCGCATTCGTGGGTGCTGTCTCGTTTAGGTTTCGTCAGGCAAAGATGCGGATACTTGGTCGCGGACCATTGTAGGTGAAGTGTTTGAATTGTTCCACGTTCCTTCTACGTTCGTTTATTAAAGATGATGAGAGCAGGCTAATTAGAATCGATAGAATTCTCCATCTAACCCAACTGTTTATACTTCAAGTAACAGCAATCGTTCACTGTCTATCGGTTTTTAAGTGTAACCTTCCAATGCGAATATGCACCATTAAGTTGAAAAACAAAACTGAATATTTGTGTAGAAAAAGATCTTTAGTAAGGTATACAGCTATATTACTAAATATACATTCTGGTCAGTAATAATCTACTTTTGTAAGTTTTGAGCATGTTAACACAAATCGTAGCTCTATAAAAATTAAAATTGTAACGCGTTTTTACTGGTGAAGTTTGCCTTACATATTTTCACAAATCATATGCAGTCTTTTTTAATAAGGTTGCATTAAATAAAAATAGTAGCTTTTGCAACTAAAAAAATGCTAATAAATGGTTGAATATATATGATTCTAATGAAACTGGACGTTGCTTTTTCAGTCAAAATTTTATCACTATAATTGAAATTTCCATGTCGAAAAGACAAGTTTGATTGTCAGCATTTTATAACATCATTTAAATTGAAAATTGTCTCTATCGGGTTAGAAAACAAATAAAACAAAAAATAATCATCTCACGAAGAAGGTTTTCTGCAAGTAAACTTTCAATTTATTTTAATAGTTATTTAAAAATAATTCCCATAGATACTTCACAGATGAACCATCAATGCTTTGGTCAAATAAGCATTTACATGATGGTACAAGTACGTTTTACTTGATTTCGTGTGTTTAAAATGTAAAATTGAAACTTAAATTACAGCGGAAAACAAGTTCTCTGTGTTAGCTTATGATGTCATGAGCATATAATATAATCATCATTATTTATTTATTTATTTATTTATTTATTTATTTATTTATTTATTTATTTATTTATTTATTTATTTATTTATTTATTTATTTATTTATTATTTTTTATTTTTATTTATTTATTTATTTATTTATTTATTTATTTATTTATTTATTTATTTATTTATTTATTTATTTATTTATTTATTTATTTATTTATTTATAGTTTTTCGAATTTCTGTAATGTCGAACATTTCGTGAATTTCACTTCCGGTGTCATTCTATATAGCAAAGTAGTTACTGTTCTAAAATCTGCATTTATTACTCCGATCAACATTATTTCTTATTTATAATCTTGATTTGCAAGTAATAGTGCTCGAGCGTTTTACTAATAACTTTTAATTTCAGATATATTGCTTAAAGTCTTTGCTTTTGAACAAAGCAACGTCTGACCACACGGTAATGAGACTTCTTCAATCCGGGTCGCCCTCCAAAAGTCTTTTTTAAATAAAAACGGAAGACAGAAAATCGCTTTCCATAAAAATTGTAGTACTTATATATTCTTTTCACTTTCACTTTTACGCACAGATAAAATGAACTAGGGTGTCATAAACATTTAGGGAAGATCGTGTATACTGTAAACAGACAAATATTTTTGTTTGGCCTTAAAAAGTTAAACATTTCTTTGGTTTACATGGATGTATCGTAAGGTATAATTTTATAGGATTATCTTAACAAACAAAATTAAAAAAAATATATCCACCGTTATAATTAAAAACCATGTTCATCTGATAAAGGACTTTCAAAAAGTTTCTTTGCGAATAGATTAATAATATATTTGTCATATTTCATTGTAAAAAAACAACGGAAATTAACCCTGATTTGTTTATTTATTTAAAGTAAAAGTAATAATACTTTTAATAAAAATAGGAAACAAGTCTGTGTCAACGTATATATACAATATTCGTACAGTGTCCGAAAATATAAAATTTATTTGTACGAGCCTTAGAAACAGGTAGAAATGCGAGGCTCTGCCGAGCATTTCTCGCCTGTTTCGCGGCGAGTACAAATAAACTTTATATTTTCTGACACTGTACGAATATTGTTTTTATCCTGCAACTCTAAAAAACATTTTATAATACTGAAAAACGTTCACTTTTAGCCGATTTCTCAGTTAAAATTTTCGGCGCGTATTCTTGTGATACTGACGTCACAAACGTCGTAAACCAGAACAGAATACTAAATGTCGTAAGAAGTGAGGTCAAGGGTACCAGAGAATTTTATTCGGCACTGCCGAATAAAGCAAAAATTTATTCGGCTACCTTTATTGGACAGTAAATGTACTGATTGCAGGATAAATATACAATATTCGTACAGTGTCCGAAAATATAAAATTTATTTGCACGAGCCTTAGAAACGGGTAGAAATGCGAGGCTCGGCCGAGCATTTCTCACCTGTTTCGCGGCGAGTACAAATAAACTTTATATATTTCGGACACTGTACGAATATTGTTTTTATCCTGCAACCCTAAAAAACATTTTATAATACTGAAAAACGTTCACTTTTAGCGGATTTCTCAGTTAAAATTTTCGGCGCGTATTCTAGTGATACTGACGTCACAAACGTCGTAAACCAGAACAGAATACTAAATGTCGTAAGAAGTGAGGTCAAGGGTACCAGGAGATTTTATTCGACACTGCCGAATAAAGCAAAAATTTATTCGGCTACCTTTATTGGACAGTAAATGTACTGATTGCAGGATAAATTGGTTTTCGAAGGTGGCGGACAAATATCAAAAAGCAGCAATTTGCAGGTATTAACAGTTTTCAAAGATTATGTTTTGTACAATATAATTAGTATAAACATCTGTAAATTCGCAGTAGTTATCCAAATAATTAGCTACAAATACAGTTTACTACAGCAAGTGCTGAAGAAAATTATCGGCAAATTGTTCTACGAGTAACTATCAGAAAAAAATTAATCATCATGTCACGTTACAAGACATGTTGTGGTGACACAGGGTAAATATTTGCGACATACATTTTACTTTATACAGAAATGATATGAACGACTGAGTTGATTGTTATAGGATTAAACACTGGGTTTTAGGAAATTATCAATCTGTTAACTCCAGCGCCTCACTCACAAACTTAATAAAGTCCGAAATGTCAAGTTTGTGAGTGAGTCGCCAGAGTTTACAAATTGATAATTTCCTAAAACTCAGTGTTTAATCCGTATAATTCTGTGAAATAATCGTTGCGATTTTTAAAACAAAAAAAAAACAGTTACCGAAACCCATCTAGACCTTAAAACGTACCTAGGCCGGAAAGTGTAGGGATATGCAAAACAAAGTACCAAAATAATCGCGGTTATGTAGATATTAATAGGAAAAAACAAAATTAAACATTTCATTGGAAATCATTGTGGCAGAGAAAACATTGGAGGACGCCATCTTGTTTACATTGGATAATGAAAGTAGTCCACTCACAGGAAATATCGATGTATAAATTATCTGACATGACGCCTTTTAAGTGTTTTTATCCAATCAAAAAACTTAATGTAAATAAATTACAGCATGAATAAAATTATTGTATGGTATTTACAAATAATGCTATTCGTAATCAGATCAAAGTCCAATTTAAATTATAAATTGTGAAATATGAAATTATAAATTGGGAAGGGCATATAATGTTGTTGCTCAAACGTTTGGGTTTTTGTTTTAAAATGTAGGAGGGTTTAATCTGTACATTTGCTTTGTAATTCTGTAAAATAATTCCTCTGTGCTGTTTTAGAGCATCAAACCGCGGTGAATGTCAAACTTCACTTGGAACAAACTATTAATTACATGTATGTGTTAACTGAATGCATGATGGGTAAGTTCATTTAATATTTTCCGATAACGACTGTTTTCAAGTCTGACAAATTGGGAGGGAAATTTCCAAAACAGCAGGTGCACAACTTCAAATCACTTGCAATCTTTCTGTGAAGTTTCAGAGATGTGTGTTGATAACTGTGGGGGGGGGATAAATAAGTTCCGTCTTCTGCAAATGTTGTTAAAAAAATAAGTTCCCAAGTCTGGAAAATTAGGAAAAAACCTCAAACAATTCCATCATATCAGGTACACAACTCCTATACATGTGCAATCTCTATGCGAAGTTTCAGAAATCTTTTAGTGTAAATATGCGTTTCTGTTTCAAATTCTTATCAATAGTCAGATGAGAAAATAATAAGAATCTTCATTTATCAGTATACTTGTGCCTAAAATTAGAAAAAAAAATCACAAAACTTACCAAATATGCTGACGATTGTAATGGCCAGGTCATACTCCACCTTGTATCTGTTATCTGTGTTGATGGTGTCGTACTGTGTCTGCAAATTTATCATCTGTTTAACCTAAAATTACATAATAACATTTAAGTTATGTTTTCAGAAACAGCCAGTTACTGGTTTAAACTCTTCTTTTTGTTAACCGGCAGTTGCTGCAGATGGTTGTAACATGGAAGTAATACATTTTTACGGAAAGCGCGATGTATCTTCATACTTCAGACTTCTGACTTCATACTTCAATGTTAAAACTTCTCGTTTCATACTTCTGACTTCATACTTCTAAGTTTAAAGCTCAGACTTCAGAATTCAGACTGCTCACTTCGGACTTCAGAGTTCTGTTAATTATATAAGCATATATTTTCGTGGCAAATTATTTCTGAACAGAGAACATTTGTGTTCACATCAATCCACATTGAGCTGTTTATTTCCTACGGCCGCAAACAATTTTTACAAATAATTGGGATTTTCATAACATAATATGCGGATTTGCTTTTTAATTCTAAAATATAAAATGGAGACAAATGGCATATATTAAATTACATAAATTATTACAAACATTTTTTATAGGTTCTTATCAGACTGACGTGCAGTGTAGAAATGTAGAATCGTATCGGTAAAAATTTAATCTAGCTCATGCAAAAAATCCGGAAAAACTTTGATCCGGATAAATATTTTACCATATCGATTAAGAAATTATGCAATTCAGGAATTCAAATTTTGACAACAATGCCACGATTACGAATAAAGTGTAAAACTAACGAATTAGGTGTTGTACAAATATCTGTTAAACTTCAAAGTCATAAAAGGTATGTAGTAATTTAGGGAAACAGTATAATAGCTTATTATATGCATAAAACCACCCCGGGTGTGAATCCCAGCTTGCTCCATTACGAGTAATGGGGCGTCCATAAAGAAGGGGAGCTAAATTATAGTAGCTACAGGTTGGATGTACTTGACTCCAATCTGAGTTTACTAGGATTGCCAGTTTTCCAACCGCAAGTCGGAGATTGTCTCTGGGTCCTCCGGATTCCTCCCAAAACTGAACGCTGAAAAATTGTTGAAAATGGCGTTAAACACCAATAAAACAATCAAACAAACAAATAAACACATGTACTAACCTTTGAGAAAATTCTCGTAAAGCAAAACAACATTAGTATGATCGGGAGTATAAAACACAGTACAAGTAATGTTATCTGATAAGATTTTTTATTATAATCTTCTGCATTCATGTCAAGTGCACATGAAACCCCGACACCGTCATATGTGTACCGGTTCCATCCAAGCAAAGGAAATATGGCCAGTACAAAAGATGTTGTGCAACTTCCTGTTATGGACAGTATATTAAAGTACTTCACGGAATTCTCATCTAAGAAGTAGAACTCGACCAAAATATACCGATCTATGGCAAACATGGTCAAAATTAAAATTGTTCCTAATCCACTGAAACTTATCATGAAGGCATAGTAGATGCAACCGGTGTCTCCAAATACCCAGTGTTTTGCAAAACATGAGATTATTACCATAGGAACAGATGCTATATTTGTGATAAGCGATATCAAACAAACGAAACAGACATGAGTATTTGCTCTGTTTAATAGTTTCCGGTCTTTGAAGATGAAAAGGTAGATGATGGAACCATTCATTACAATGGCAGCAGTCGTTGTAAAGAGCAGAACGATTCCGGTTATATAATAGTACCATGGGGATATCTCGGAAGCGGCTTCTGTGTATGTGTTATTCATGATGACTTATCTACAAAAGATATCAATTGACAAGTTACGATCTAACTAAATGTGAAATGCACATATATCGTACTACAATGCGAACATATTTCACCTTCTAATTAGTAGAAACATGCCGTTACCCAGTTAGAATAGAGCAGTATATTTCAATATCTTAGTTGAGATAGTTGTCTTACCTTGAGAGCACAGAATGATGTCCAACAGACCAAACAAGGTAAATGTATATATAGTGTAATAGGTAATTGGTTCCCTAACAAGCTGCTAATTATTAAACAATTTAAGCAATCTAGTTGACGTAAGAGTGGTTTATTACTCTACTATTAGTTTGCTATTTTCATATTTGCATACCTTCGAACATGCAGGATTTGCCTAGAGCTCAACGTCAAAAACTGCTGAAACTACTTAATTGTTGACGCCATTGGTGTAATTCGTATAACTAGATTTAACTGGTACATTTACATAACATATTTTTTAGGTTTATGTTGTTCTCAAAATGAATGGAAAAGCGAAACATCTGAACATACAAATAACAAAGTTAGCATTTCGAAATTTTGGCGTCAAATTCGGCAAAAAAAAACTTTAGTTACTAAGAAAAAATCATCGTTTCTTAATATTAAACACTTTTCACACAACGACTCCAAATCCACAAAGTAGTTTTGGAGAAAGGTGGATTTATAAAACTTATAAAAGGGGATACGAACGGGATCTTGACCTAATGTTACATTTATGGGACAAAAGTTTGTTTCCCTTTTCCGTTAAAGTGCTTCATTACATTATTTTGTGGTATTCTGCGTCAAAATAGATATTCTCACAGGGATGACACTATTTGATACAGCTTTAGGCCTTTGCATACACAACGTGTATTTTTTGTTGTTCGATAATTTGGATAATTATATTAAATTTCAGGTCTGATTATTTAGTATTTGAAATTATTTTGCTTTAATTTGATACAATTAAATGTTATACAAAAACAAGAAGACAAAGTTACAAGTATTAGATTTCCTAAAAAGCTAGCCGTCGTCTCTAAGCTTTATTTTTCTTTGTGGACAAAATGACGTACTGTTTTTCAATGTTAAATTGCAATATGTATCATTTACATCACTTCATTGTAAGTACACAATGTTTAGATAGCCAAATCAGACTACGCAAAATATAGGTCAGAGGCACCAATTGAAGCATGCTCTGTGCTAAGCACCTAGATGCATCATACGTGGTAAGATAGTTGATCACTGTGAAACTTGTCAGTGAACAGGAAAAAAATTTCTAAAAAAACGGGAATCATTCGTCCATAAAATACAGATCAGAGGCACTATCAAAGAATGCATTAGGGTAAGTTCTTTGATGCATCATATTCACCAATAGTTGGTTTAGACCTGTTTGCGAAAATGTCTTGCATACTTTTTCCCTTCTTTTTTTATCGTAACTGATTCGTGATCGCTCGGCTTTTCTCGAGTGGCTACGACGGCCTATAATGATTGCTACCGCACCGAAATCAAGCAGGGTTTTCATCTCTAAATTAGGTCTGCTACTATTGTCCAATTGGCAGCTATCTCCCGATTTAGCAGCCAATCAAAACACATCATTGTTTATCTGTTATCCGCGAGGTACGACTGGTTTCCGCAGTTTAGCCTTTGATTTTTTTAATCCCGGAATAAACAGAAAACTTAAAACTTAAAACATCGCTGTAATTAAAATTCCGAGAGTCATCAGTCTGTTTGTAAATTACATGTCTGCCAAATGTAACACGATGTAACTGAAATTCCATTTATAGTCCGGCAAATCTTTATCCGATATAGCCTTAGTAGTTTTAATCTAACACGAGTTCGAAAACCCAAAGGCAAAAACCAAAGAACAATAGCCAGACGCCAAAACAAAAAAAAGAAGAAACGCTTTTTGTTTCATGTTTTCGCCATCCTGTCACTTTATCCAACCCTTATATTTAACACAGTAGATAAGTAATGTCATAGTCTTGTTTTCGCCTTTGCTTTTCGCTCTAAAACCTTGTATGTGTGTTCAAAAATGTGTTAGTCTAGGCTTGCATAAAATGCGGATAATTGTTGGTGCATGATTTTTGTTCATTGTTAATAAGAATCGACATAAGAATAACATACAAAGTATCAATGTGAATGTTTAACATTTTAACATTTTATTTTTAAACCGCTTCGTCATACAATTTCCGCCGATTATTTTATGGTCTACTCGATTATGTCAGTTTACTTTTTATACCAATGATTCATTACTTTGTTTGCGTGATTACGCATTATATATTTTAATATATTTTACAATGCAATAAAATTCCGCTGAGGAAGACAGTGAGGCCGAAACGTGCGGAAAATTTATTAACAGAGTTTTTATATTTATTCTTTATAATATGTATCTTTTATCGAATTTAATATTTAAAACAAATCATGCTCCATATGAAAATATTGTGATGAAAATTTGATTAATTTAAATGTTATCTAAAATTAAAATTTAAAATCAAAATCTGGAAAATTAGCGATTGATACAACCTATGTGATACAAAACCTTGTATCATCTATATATGTGATACAAGATGTACTTTTGTCGGAACTACTTCTTGACGTCACAATGAATGGTTTAACCAATGATTCAGTGAATGACTTTCATTCTATGAATGAGATATGACGTCATACTACGCGTGATGTTAAGGCCTATATTTTATAAACAAATTCTTCGTTGAATGTTAAATTTTAAACTTTAAACATTCAGTTTTGTTCGATCTTTTTATACTTCTTAATTTTAGAAAAACTTATAAAATACATTTAAGTGTATGTACAACTACCTGTATCACGTCTCGACAGTTGCATACATTCTGCATCACAACTCGACGCTGCGCGTCTCGTAGTGATACGAATGTACACAACTGTCTCGACGTGATACAAGTAGTTGTACCTACACATAATGTATGTAATGTGTATTTATTGTGATGTTTAAAATGTATACGGTACCAGATCTGTTATAAAATTATCTTAACATTTTAGAAAGTATGTCGATTCCTTAAAATCATCTGTGTATGACCAATATCTGACTGTAATATCTCTTGTCGCTTAACAAGATGAACAATTCAGAACGAGGTTACAATGGTTTAATGTTAACCATCAATAAAACGATTAACATTTCATTCTGATACATTTTCTGTCATTGCCAAAAGCACATTGCAAATACCGAATTCCGACTGGAATAATATTGCAAAAATATGATACCTTTTCAGCTACAATAAATTATCGAATTTTTACAGTTTGACATTATTAGCGATTTAGGTGCAAATGATACATTAATGGTACAATATTTCCAACTATTTATGGGCGTGACAAGCGATGTGATATTTTCCCTTGATTGATGGTTTTATAGTAAGATATTAATTTTGTCCTGTTTTATTTCCAGCAGCCATGTAACTTCTGTTCAATAAAAGCAAAAAATTATTTCAGTTTTAACAAACGGTTTGCACAATAAATGATTAAAGCGGGTCGATGCTGTTCTCAGTCGACGAACGATAATGCTGTCTTAATTTTCAACCTTTCATTCATCATGCCAAGTCCCATGACTATGGTAACATTGGACTGTTAGGTGAAATCATTGGAATTGTATAAGAAAATTATTAGAGACAGCAAAAGTAGGGCAACATTGTAACCAAGAGGAATAGGGCATCGTTAGTGAGTGTTTGGAAACATTGCAGGCCAGAGTAGTATGATATTTTTGGCACATTAAGGGAACATTGTTGGCTAGAGTAGTGTAACATTTTTGGGAGAGTAATGTGACATCATAATAAATAATAAGTGATATTTTGGCCAGATATATGGCGACATTGTACGCCAGAGAAGGGCGATATTGTAGACCAGGGTAAAGCGACATTTTATGGCAGAGAAGGGCGACACTGTAGACCAGTGCATGGCGATATCGTAGTTCAGAGAATGATGATTTTGTAGGCAAATATTGACACTTTTTTATATAATAGGGTGATATTGTATGAAGCGAAGCGGGAGGTTTGGCATTCCATAAAACCTGGATTAACCCACAAGTTCTGTTGATGCATGTAACAAGTCAGGACCATTGCTGTAGTTACTATATTTTTGGTTGTTAGGTGTGGAGTTTGCCAATTTATCGGACAATGATTTGTAAATTGTCTTTTTTGACAGTTTTCTCTGTGTTCTGTATTTTGTTTATTGAAGACAGCGTAGACCGGTGCCAAGCGAAATATTTTAGACCAGAGTATGTAGAAATTGTAGGACAGAGTAGAAAGATATTTTAAGATATATTAGGGTGATATTGTAGGCCAGAGTATGGCGATATTTTGGGACATGGTATGGAAAAATTGTCGGCCATAGAAGAGTAGGGTGATATTCTAGACCAGAGTAGGCCCATATTGTAGCCATATATCAGAGTAGGCAGATAGAAGGCAAGTAGGGAGACATTGTAAGATACAGTAGGATGATATTGTATGCTAGAGTTTGAAGACAGGGTCGACCATTGCATGGCGACATTGTAGACCAGAGTAGGAAGATGTTGTAGGCCAGAGTAAGGAGACGTTTTTGGCCAATTTATGACAATATTGTAGGCCAGATTATGGCGATATTGTAGGATATAGTAGGGTGATATTGTGTAGGCCGGGTATGAAGACAAGGTAGACCAGTTAGGGCCACATTGTGGCCAGAGTAGAAAGACAATGTATTGTAGGCCAGATAAGGGTGATTTCTCTAGGCCAGAGGAAGGCTATTGTGTACCGCAGAGTAAGGCTATATTGTAAGCCAGAGCAGGGTGATATTATAGGCCAGATTATGTTAATGTTGTAGGCCAGAGTAGGAAGACATTATAAGTCAGAGGAGCGATATTGTAGGCCAGACTAGGATGAAATTGTAAGCCAGTGTAGGAAAGCATTTTAGGCAAGAATAGGGTGATATTGCAGTTTGTATAAAATAATCCACGTCAGTGTGCTTGTTAAACACTAAGCAAACCGTGATTCACATAAAACATAGCAATTACAAAGCTGAAAAATCTCCCTTACATGATTTATAATTTATTTGGATTATTTGTTGATGCTGTTGTCAAGTCGATATTGGAAACCGTGCCATTGTATAATACCGTGATCAACATATTACACAACTGTGTTATGCTTTGCCAATAAATTACGTTTTTTATTTGTTATCTATGTGTACTCTACAGTACCGCTTATGAAATAAAGTTCTGTTTGTTTGTACTTGATAATAAATACGATACAAAGGTACTTCAACAACTTCAAGTTATATATCGCCCATTATTTACTTCCTCCTCCTCTATGTATGTGTACTCGTTAATATATACTTCGCTCTTGGATATGAGACGCTTTTAAGAACAACTGGCAGGAAAACCAAAATGCTCATGAACACGGACAGAAATGTCATATATTAATTTTCAAACTGCAATCTGATACTGCTGGTTATTACTGACACATGTTATAAAAATTTTATTGTGTAAATATTTAATACCATTATAAAGACAACCTTCTGCAAGGATGAGGCACTAGCTTTAAATGGATTACAAGAATGTCATGTATTAATTGATTGGTCACATGCAATCCTTCTACAATTACCAAGTAATTAGAATCATTTCATTAAACCTGACATAACCAAATTGCATTCTATAATCTGTTGTTAAATGAATGATCGACCGTTTCATTTGTGGCGATAAAATACTATTTTGAAACTTAGAAGCTCTGTAAAAATAGTCTGACTTGTGTAAAAGACAGGGCGCTGCAATATAAACAGAGGACTATTTGTCGTTTTAAAACCGAACGCTTAAAAAAATCACCGACCCATGCACATCAAGATGTTATATACACAACGCTAGAAAACTTGTTCATTAGAAGTAAAAGTTGTATTTAACTGATTAACTTTTTGTTGTCTACATTTAAACAAGACCGACTAAAGTATCAACTGAATGGTTTACGGATCCTATGATAAATTTAATAAAAAATTGATTTTAAACTCTTTACCGACATAAACTTTTAATTTAATGTTTTAGATGCATGGAAAAATCAAAACATCAATATCTTACTTTTAAATTTTTATATATTCCGAACTGCTGCCCTCCTTCTCCTTGATATAAGCAGGTTGTTGTTTTTTGTTATTGTTTCTTTGTTTTGTTTTGTTTTATTTTAGGTTTTTTTTCTTCGTGTTTGGTTTTTTTATTTTTATTTTATTTTTATTATTTTTTTTTGGGGGGGGGTGAGGGAGTTGGTTTAAGGGATGTATTAGCTTTATCAGCTACATAATACTGTTTTGTCGGTGTTTACCATAGGCTATTATTATTATTTTAATTATTTTACTTCCTTTGTTACTACTTATAATAGTTTTTTAAGCGATATTGCGTATTATGTACTAGCATACTAAGGCTATACTAAATGTGCGTCTGGTGATGATTTTCTACCGTCAATTTCAGTTACTTAAAGATTTGTGTTGCAAAATTTATACACATAACGTATATATTTTTAAAATCTATCAAAGATAAAATCACTGGCGAGTTTTAGTTGATCCCTTGTTTTGTCGGATATTTTACACTACGTTCTTCATTTAATACAATTAGGATAGCTTCGATTTATATACAGTTTCATCATTTTATTAGAATTATAAACCTGTGCTTAATCAGTGATTTGTAATGATCGAAGTATGACACTATATTTATTGAATAAACACTATACAATAAAAGACACTTCACTGTTAAGTACTTCATAAATACTTATGTCTTCAAAGTATATATATGGTGAACAGTGATTTATATGCACTATGACCTTTGGGTCACAGTAATTTTGCTGAACATCATGCTACATATGTCACACACTGGTGCCAAAAAACAAGATAAAGCATATCCACAGCATCTCTGAAGAACATTGCAATTGATCGACAAATTCCTTAAACCTGGTGTAATGCACCATACGTGTGAAAAAGTCAGACAGGCGAAGTAAAATCCCCAGCATATAGAAAATAACCAACCACAGATGCTACTCATCAATATATAACAGCAGTTTCTACTACACGTAAAACATTCAGTTGACGTCGTCCAAACACATTCAGGACTTCGAATACCTTCCGGTTCTCCAAGTACATCCTCAAACTTAATCTGTTAAAACAAATAACTGTCATTACATTAGCATAAAAACACCACTATGATATCTATACTTTTATCCACTTTAAATGTACATTTTGTATACATGAACAATTATAGGACTTTTCAAATACTGACAGATTAGTATTAGTACGGAAGCCGATAAGGGTCATTTAAAAAAATCGTAATTACGACTATTGCTATGCTGTACGGAAGCTTCTTTAGGAAATAGAAAAAACTTTTTTATAATTCATTATAACGGATTTTAAAATTCTTATAACGAATTTCGGAACTCGTGATCACATAATTTTTAATTTGTTATAACGAATTCCAGAATTCGTCATCACGGATTTGTGACAGGCTAACCTGACTCTGATACCAAAGGGTAGTGAAAATATGCTTACATTAGATAGAACTGTATGGGTCCACAAACATTCTAGCTGCGCGAACACACGAGAAAGAAAGTAATTATCATGGAATAAATTTGCGTGAAAACAAATTGAAATCCGTTATCACGAATTCTGGAATCCGTTATTACGAATCAAAAATCCGTGATAAGGAGTTCCGAAATTTTTTTATAACGAATTTTAAATCCGATAAAACGATTTCTGGAATTCTTTATAACGAATTAAAATCCGTTATTACGAATTATAATCTGTCATAACACAATTCGTTATAACGGAATTCAAATTAATGATCACGATTTTTTGAATTCGTTATAACGAATTTACTTCCGTGATCTCGAATTCAAAAAGTCGTTATTACGAATAAAAAATAATTTTTGAATGTCCTAAAAGTAGCTTCCGTAATGTCTTTATATCGACATATCAAGTTCAAACAATTAAAAACGGTAACGACATAGCAAGTCGAAATAACGATTAATAATGCCATCGAGTAAAGAAATATAGATAACGAAATGAAGATTTTACCACCTGAAGTATCCTAAATACGCTCTGAGGCGACGCCGAAGAGTGAACATGGGTGCTGAAAATGTTAAAATCTCCATATCTACGGATAAGAACGTGTATAACGAATTTATCCTGGGTTTTAGTTCGAAATGATTTTTACGTAATTTGACACCTCAAGGACTAACGTTAAATTAACGGGGTGTTTTGCATTTTCAAGGACAAGATTGATTGCAATTTGAGAAAAAATAGTGTTTTTTACAACAAAATGACTAATTAGTGGGTTTGTTTACAGCTGTCAACAAACAATAGTTATTTGTTGGATTCAAGTTGGTGTAGACTAATTTAATTTTGGCCCTGAATGTCTTTATCGGAGACGTTATAAATGGTGTGACGTCGTGGTAGATCATTTGCATATCTTTTGTTTGCTTTTTTGTTGTAATGGAATATATGTGGATCTTTACTTTTTTTAATGCGAATCTAACCGATTCACCTTTTGAATCATGAACGTAATAGGGGTAAAACTCGCGGCTAACAACATATGGGTATATGGGTTTGATAAAGTCGTCTTATTGAACAATCTAATTGCCGTCAGACCAAGGGCATTAAGTTGTCGTTGTAGGACGTAAAAACTCCCACAATTAATCGATCAATCAATCAACAATCAAATTCAAACTATTCAATGAATGCACAGGGGACAATTCAAAACTAGATACAAAACCTCAATCTGTGTTCATTTACGTGGAGAAAACTAGATATAAGACTATGTTCTAGGGTAAATACAAAGGGAACTAATGGGTCGTCCATAATTGTTAACCATTTTCATAAGTGTGCAAACCGCCGACTTGAGGGAGGGGGTTAAAAATTTCGACATTTTTGTGTACACTTTTTTTTTCTTCAGAAATTTTTCGTTTCCGTGGAGTTTAGTTTTTATATTAGTTTAATGGTTGATGTACACTTTTGATGGGGGTGGGGGGTCTCAAAAAGTGTGCTTTTTGCACACTTGTGAAAATAGTTGACAATTATGGACGACCCCTAAAGGCCAAATTAGTTATCATTTTTAGAACCAATAAAACATTCTATTTCTACATTATTTATCCTGTCCTGTATTTCTGATGACGTCTTATTTTGTCTCCAATGTGACCGAAAAATCAGGATGTAAATTTCTTTCCGACAACACTAAAATCAATCGTTATTTCGACTTGCTATGTCGTAATTTCAACAGGTTATGTTGTTAGTACAATATAGCTATGTCATTATTACAATATTTTTTATCGTTATTACGACATAGCAAATTGTAATAACGACATGTTTTAATTTACATATTTTAATCGACTCTTATCGACATCCGTATGTTAGCGTGCTAAGAGATCCAGATTTGGACACTTATTGTTTTGTATTTTTGTTTGTACCTGTTTGCTTACTTCGTTGTTGGGGGTTTTTATTTGTTGACCCGACATCAGAAAATGCAGCGAAGGACCGGATAAAACTGGACTGGAGTAAGGGAGATTAGACTGTTGACGTCATTGGAACCTGAATGAAAATTTTTGTGTTTAGATAAATCAGATCATACGTTAAATTGTGCTAATTTGTTTGACTAACATGGCAAGTTTAAGAACTTAATTGCTTTAAAATCTCTCTTTTCCGTATATATGGTTCTGATGATTCTGAGGGTGGGGGTGGGGGGAATTAAACACATCGCGTTTTTGACAAGGCGGTTCTTACCCATTGGTGGGGGTAAAATATTAAGAAAATATTTGATGTCTCTGACTCGGCGGAGCCTTTCACAGCCTAGGTCAAATCTAACCTTTGTGCGTCTCATATTTTCTTATCTTGTACTCCTACCGGTGTCATGGTTTGCTATCTAGCTTAAGCAAAGAAACGCTGTCTTGCCCGACTATCTACTTCAAACAGCGAAACTTTGTCGTTCCACTACAAATTAACCAGCAATACCCTAGTCTACCAGAACTATGGTACCGTTTACCGTTCCCGTATTTGTATTTAAAATGTGAAGGAATATATATTTTTGCTTTTTAAAATATTATATAGATATAATTATGTAAAACTTGTAACAAAAAACAATTATACCAGAGTAACGTATCCCGTTATTAACTAATATAGTACTTTGTTTACAAGTATGAAAAACAAAACAAATCATGTTTAGTATTTGTTTGAAAGAAAAAATTCCCAGAGATTGATTATAACAAAATAAGCATATTAAAATCTACCTTGACATGCTCATTTATATCCTGTGGATCTCGGTAATTTTTTTCGTCCATAATCGTTCGCGCAGACATTGTGCAACAACTATAAAAGAGAACTGAAATCTTATGTAGATTTTTTACCACAACTAAATCGTGATCGAAATCTTTTAGTATTTGTTCTCAAATAAATGTTGCAGTTCAATATTTGTTCAAGTTTTAGTGATAATATTTATTACCTACAGAACGTTTAATGTAAGATTTATGGCCGAGCTAAAGTACGCTGAAGATAATAATGATTCTTTGTAATGCGTGAACAGTTCTGTGTAAATGCGTCACAAAGAAAAGAATAAATTTAACATAACTTTTATGAAAAACTAAACATTTGAGATTTCTGGAAATTAAAAATATTGTTGAAAAATATTTTTAGGTTAATTTCCTTGGTGTGTACAGTTATTTGTATATACACTGTCACGTGCGAACGGTTTGAAAAAAAGTTGACAACAGAAATACGCACAGTATTGAACAGAGTCATTCACTCCATAATTTAGCCTAGCTAAGCAACACAAAGATCGAACTGGTATAAACTCAGACACTCTGTTCCTTTGTAACGATTCGCCTAGGTTCGACATAAAGAATTTTAATAGGATTTGCTGCAAACGATTTTAATTTAGATTTCAGAAAACTTAGCTAAAAATATTTGCTATTTCTGTGTAAAAATTTCGAATACGGTATACGTTTGAAGTTTTTTAAATATTTTTTTTTCCGTTATTAATTCTGATTCGTCTCCAAAAATCACTATATTTGTTGTGGTAAAAAATGAAAAACATGGATATTATTCGTTTCAGAAAATATAAAATTATCAGGCAGAAATAAATTACATCAATACACGTAATAATATTAAACATAACATATCCCCAACCATTTTTATTTATTGTATGGCAAAAAGCAGAATCAAAGTCCACGATAACTACATTGATTTTTTTCACAAAGATGCATCACTGTCTGCCAAAATGTCTAAACACATTTCCGATGTTATCACACACAGGACCACAACAGCAGTTAACACAGACGCCATACATCTTCTGCAAGCACCCGCAGTTGATCTCCAGAAGCTTAAACATTGGAGTGATACACCAGATGTGTAAGAAGGCGATGTAACCAAACTCACATCCCCACTCCATTGCGATGCAGATACCGCAACACGTGGTCATTATAAAGTAGCATAGCCTCTTCCAGAAGTTGAAGCATGTGTAAGACAATCTCCAAACGCAGTCCAGACTGTGAATGCTGTCTGGTTCTCCTAATACATCTTCAAATGCAACCTGAAATTGACGTTATGACATTCTTATATAAAACAAATAAAGTTGTACACGATTTTTGTTTGATTTTTGTTTTTATGTATGAATTCTATCGAAAGTTTGCATATAGTTTTGTTCTAAAGGAAAAGAAATGTTTAAAGAGGAAAAATTACGCTTAAGTCACAGTTAGACTATAGTTTAGGTTTGTATGCTGTTTGTGTACTTGAAGTTATGTTACTTTGACTCAAATTATATTGTTATATGGATTATCAGGGTTCATGCAATATTTTAAAAATTGCCAATAGCACTCAGTAAGCAATACAACAAAATATGTTGCTTGATACAGGTACTAGCATACATTTTTACGTATTAATACGTTTTAAAAGTATACATTTATAATTTATTGACAGAAATACAGATAATCTCTTTTATTTTATTCTGATGTTTTTGGCGATACAAGTGACAATATTTTTCGAAATTGATTGTCCTATTTTATATCTTTATCTGGCAAATTTTAATGGATTATCCTAATTTGACAAACTGCTTATACATTTGTACTTTTTGACTTTTTTGGTGGGAAAAAAAACTCGACAGTAAAAAAAACACTTTCTCAAGTGTGATTTACTGGGATTTAGTTAATAGTTCAAAAATACCTTAAGATGATTGTTGATGCTTTTCGGATCCCTGTTCACCAGATCAAACTTTTCTTCGTGTTCTGTCTTTGCAAGATCATCCATTTTTCCAAGTTATCCCCAAACCAAATTGTAACTGTACTAAATAAGAACTGCGTAAATTGAACAACAATTGGTTTATATACCAATACTGTACAAATAAAACTTATTACATTTCTAGATACATTCCAGACATATAACACTTGTGGTACAATAATTAGGCAGATATCTGCATTTGAATGGGAACAGAAAGCATGCTAATTACGATGACAGTTGTTTGTTTTATTGGTCCTGCAATACTATAAACTTAGTTCAAACAATACTTTATATATTAGTCTACACAGGTAAAACAAGTATAACCAAAAAAAGTCGAGACACTAGTACTTGCCTCAAAGCACTAATCTAAATAATCATCTAAACATTAACCTAAATAAGCCAAACCACTAAGCTACATAGGTCCAATCAGTAAGCCATATAGGTCACACATTAACCTACATAAGTACAGGCATTAACATACATAATTACAGGGATTAACATACATAAGTACAGATATTACCATACATAAGTACAGATATTACCCTACATAGCACAGGCATTAACATACATAAGTACAGGCATTAACATACATTAGTACTGGCATTAACATACATAAGTACTGGCATTAACCTACATAAGTTCCGGCATTAACATACATAAGTACAGGCATTAACCTACATAAGTACAAACATTAACCTACATTGCAGAGGCATTAACATACATAAGCACAGGCATGAACCTACATAAGTACAGACATTAACATACACAGGTACAGATATTAATCTACATAGCACAGGCATTAACATACATAAGAACAGACACTAACATACATAAGTACATATATTAACCGTCATATCACAGGCATTAACATATACAAGTACAGACATAAACCTACATAAGTACAGACATTAACGTACATAGACCAGGCATTAACATACATAAGCCTAGGCATGAACCTGCATAAGTAAAGACATTAACCTACATAAGAACAGACATTAACATACATAAGTACAGATATTAACCTACATAGCACATGCATTAACATACATAAGTACAGGCATTTACCTGAATAAGTACAGACATTAACCTACATAAGTACAGACATTAACATACATAAGTACAGATATTTACCTACATAGCACAGGCAATAACGTACATATGTAGATATTAACCTACATAAGTACAGACATTAACCTACATAAGTGCAGACATTAACCTACATAAGTACCGGCATTAACATACATAAGTACAGGCATTAACCTACATAAGTAAAGACATTAACCTACATAATAATCATATAAGGACTTTTTACGAGGTCAATACGTAGTTATATTGACCGTGGAGGAAAATATTGACCGAGGACGAAATCCGAGGTCAATATTTTTCTACAGGTCCATATAACTACGTATTGACAGAGTAAAAAGTCCTTAATTGTTATATTACATATGAATTTTTCTCTATTTATTTAAATTTAGAATAATAAATTGCATCATACAATATTGACTCATTGATAGTAATTATAGAAGCATTCGAACAATCCAAATCTATTTTTAGAAACAAGCCTTAAATATGCTTTATAAATAGTAACATGCCTTAAATATGCTTTAAAAATAGTAACAAGCCTTAAATATGCTTTAGAAATAGAATATATACAGAGAATATTTTGGGGGGGGGGGGGGACATTGGCTACACGAACCAATCAAAATTAGGACTTAACACACCATATGTAATATGAACAGATATTAACCTACATAAGAACAGATATTAACCTACATAAGAACAGATATTAACCTACATAAGAACAGATATTAACCTACATAAGTACAGACATTAACCTACATAAGTACAAACATTAACCTACATAAGTACAGACATTAACCTACATAAGAACAGATATTAACCTACATAAGAACATATATTAACCTACATAAGTACAAACATTAACCTAAATTAGTACAAACATTAACCTACATAAGTACAGACATTAACTTACATAAGAACAGATATTAACCTACATAAGTACCGGCATTAACATACATAAGTACAGACATTAACCTACATAAGTACAGACATTAACAGACATAAGTACAGATATTAACCTACATAGCACATGCATTAACATACATAAGTACAGGCATTAACCTACATAAGTACAAACATTACCAGACATAAGTACAGACTTTAGCATACATAAGTACAGATATTAACCTACATAGCACAGGCATTAGCACGGGCATTAACATACATAAGTACAGATATTAACCTACATATGTACAGACATTAACATACATAAGTACAGACATTAACGTACATAAGTACATACTTTCACCTACATAAGTACAGACATTAACCTTCATTAGTACAGACTAACCAACACAAGTAAAGATATTATCCTACATAGCACAGGCATTAAATACATAATTACATGTATTACCCTACAAAAGTACAGACATCAACATACATAAGTACAGACATTAACATACAAAAGTACAAATATTAACCTACATAGCACAGGCATTAATATACATAAGCATAGGCAATAACATACATAAGTACAGGCAATAACATACATATGTACAGACATTAACATACATAAGTACAGACTGTAACCTACATAAGCACAGACATAAACCTACATAAGTACAGACATTGACATACATAATTACAGATATTAACCATCATAGCACAGGCATTAACATACATAAGTACAGGCATTAACCTACATAAGTATAAACATTAACCTACATAGCGCAGGCATTAACATACATAAGCACAGGAAATAACATACATAAGCACAGGCATTAACATACATAAGTACAGACATTAACATACACAAGTACAGACATCTACATACATAAGTACAGATATTAACCTACATAGCACAGCCATTAACATACAAAAGTACAGGTATGAACCTACATTAGTATAGACATTAACATACATAAGTACTGGCATTGACCTACATAAATACAGATATTACCCTACATGACACAGGCATTAACATACATAAGTACAGGCATTGACCTACATAAATACAGATATTACCCTACATGACACAGGCATTAACATACATAAGTACAGGCATTGACCTACATAAGTACTGACATTAACCTACATAAGCACAGACATCAACCTACATAAATACAGACATTAACGTACATAAGTACAGACATTAACATACATAAGTACAGACTGTAACCTACATAAGCACAGACATAAACCTACATAAGTACAGACATTGACATACATAATTACAGATATTAACCGTCATAGCACAGGCATTAACATACATAAGTACAGACATTAACCTACATAAGCACAGACATTAACCAACATAAGTACAGATATTAACATACATAAGTACAGATATTAACCTTCAAAGCACAGGCATGAAGATACATAAGTGCAGACATTAACCTACATAAACACAGACATTAACCTACATAAGTACAGACATTAACATACATAAGTACAGATATTAACCTTCATAGCACAGGCATAAACATACATTAGTAATAGTACAGACATTAACCTACATAAGCACAGACATTAACCTACATAAGTACAGATATTAACCTACATAAGTACAGACATTAACTTACATAAGCACAGACATTAACCTACATAAGTACAGGCATTAACCTACATAAGCACATACATTAACCTACATAAGTACAGACATTAACCTACATAAGCACAGACATTAACCTACATAAGTACAGATATAAACCTACATAGCACAGGGATTAGCCTATCTAAGTACAGACATTAACATACATAAGTATAGGCATTAACATACATAAGCACAGGCAATAACATACATAAAACAGAATTACATATAAAGGTACAGATATTAACTTACATAACAAAGACATTAACCTACATAGCACAGGCATTACAATCCATAAGTACAGACATTTACATACATATATTAACCTACATAGCACAGGCATTAACATACATAAGTACTGACATTAACGTAAGAAGACATTAAGTCAACATAAGTTCAGGCATTAACCCTTACACTTACCAACATAAGTACAAATATTAACCTACACAAGTACAGATATAAACCTGCATAAGTACAGACATTAACCATCATTAGTACAGACTAACCAACATAAGTACACATATTAACCTACACAAATACAGATATTAACCTACACAAGTACAGATATTAACCTGCATAAGTACAGACATTAACCTTCATAAGTACACACTAACCAACATAAGTACACATATTAACCTACACAAGTACAGATATTAACCTACACAAGTACAGATATTAACCTAAATAAGTACAGACATTAATCTACATAAGTACATACTTTAACCTGCATAAGTACATACTTTAACCTACACATGTACAGACATTAATCTACGAAAGTACATATATTTACCTACATAACTACTGACATTAGTATACATAAGTACAAACATTCACGTAATAAGTACAGATATTAACCTACATTGAATGAGTAATTAACCTACATATAGATAAATTATATTGTTTTTTTTTTTGGTTGAATGATGTTTTAACGCTACTTTCAGCAATTTTTCAGCTTTATCATGGCGTCCAGTTTTTATTAGGGTAGGACGCCCGAATACCCGAAGAGAACCCCCGACTGTCGGTAGGAAAACTGGCAATCCTTGTCAATTGTGATTGGAGTCTAGTACACACTGCCCGCAGTGAGACTCGAACCCGCAACCTCAGTATTGACAGACCACGTGATCAATAGCAGACGAACTACCTTAACCACTTGGCCAACCAGATAAATTATAACAAATCTAGCAAAAAAGTCCGAACGAAATAAAATCAATGAATACAAAAATTAAAAACTTTCAAAATTTATCTATCAAATCTATCGTCAATTTGATCGCGTCTACATTGAAAATCCGAAATCTATATTTATTGTGTCCTCCGCCTGCAGCAACAGGCTCTCTGCATTCCATTGGCATTGAACTTCCCAGAGGCGTTCCATAGGGACAAGATCAGGAGAAAATTCACGGCAGATCTAGAGTTGTTTGTGTTGAGGAACGCAGTTGTAATACGGACAGAATGGGCACTAGCATTATTATATAAAAACAAACTAACAAGAAAGGGAGCAAAGTCATTGCCTTGAGCTCAAGCGTAATCACCTAATAAAAACTGACGCCATGATATAGCTGAAACGCCATTCAAACAAAAAACAAACATTATTCAAAGCAGGTCCAAGAAATGTTTTACATATGGTCCAAGCCGCAAAACTAAAAACAGTAGCATGCGTTCAGGCCTCAGGTTACGTACGTCTATCAGTATCCTGTGCGGCCTTAGGTTACGTACGTCTAGCAGTATCATGCACTGCTTCAGGTTACGTACGTCTAGCAGTATCATGCGCTGCTTCTAACTTGTTCGCGTTAATTTACATACCGACCTCTTTCTCATTGGAGGTATTGTCTAACTGGCGTCGAGTGTGATCATTGTTTTTTTATTAAAGTTTATTTAGAGTTACAATATCTCAAAACAAATATATCCGACAAAACTATCGACACACCTATATAAATTAGACGTCATGTTCTAACCTAAAAAAGTGTTGCTGCAAGTGGCGTTTTTAGCTATATCACAGTGTCCAGCTTTTATCGTCAGAGGACGCCTCAGTGAAAATCCCGGGCCTTCGACTGGCAAAATGCGCAATCCCTGTCAATTAGGGTTGTACACACACTGTGCCTGCGCTAATACTCGAACCTGCAACCTCAGTGTTGACAGGTGCATGATTAGATGATTAACTACCTTAAATCGAGACCCACTACATCCCAACCTCCCGGTTATAAATGAACGTCAAGGCTCGAATATGTTTAATCTATTACAGAAAGACGGGTTACAATCCTTTATTTCAAATTTACGAGTCATAATCGTTGATATCATATGATATTCTATGGTTAGATGATCATAACTTTAGATTATGTTTGAATAAAATGTTACTTTTGCCTGTCATATCTTTCAATACAACCAAAGACAATATTATAGTTTGTATTATCTCCCTTCTATGTAGTGTCGTTTAAAATACATTTCGTGTAAAGTGGACATTTTTTCCTTACCTATTAAGTTAATTTGTCTATTGTATACGACACATTAACTGACAGATGAACCACAACATTTATTCATAATTTGTTTCTCATCGCTAAATTTAAAGACACCTGTTGGTCTTCATGTATTTAAGACAAATTCTTTGTGACCACAGGCATTTGAGGTCGGGATAATTTTTTATGGCATAAAATGCTAATAAATTAGTTTACAGTATGTATTCCCGCATTTGGTAACCAATCGTGCATGTCTCATTGCGAAATATTGCCCTCAGAAAAATAATAAATTTCCCTGTATTATACTACAAGGCTGGGATCAAAGTACTAAAAAAGTAGTTTTATTTACTGGAATTCCCACGTTTTCTTGAAAAAGTATACCGAGTGCCGTTTAATGTTCTTTTGATATCTACCACAATGTTGACCATAATTTCTTTACATTCAAGATGTCTCGTTTAGTGTATCTGTCTTAATTTTTTCTTACTTTCTATTCTTTCTATCTATTTTGCCCTCGATTAAGTAGATTTTTACTTTGTGAAATAAAGAAAAACATTGGAAGATATCTCTTATCCGCAACTCGTTCGAAATTTTAAGCCAGAAATTTTACATAAAGTAAACTACCAATATGTACCTACGATTTCATTCTACAATAATTGTTTATGCCCAGCTTCACTGCATGTGATTATGCCTGAAAAAGGGGGAATTTCTTCAGAAAGTTTCAATGATTCCTATACTCCTTTTTATAAACTATTATTAATTGTTGGCAGCAAGGTCGTACCTAGTTATCCATGTTATTGTAATTCATCAGATCAGTTATTACCCTTTATTATAATTTAGAATGTACTATACTTTACAAATACTTCAAGGGGCCATGGTGACCGATCTACTGTTGATCACGTGGTCAGTCAACACTGAGGTTGCGGGTTCGCGTCTCACTGCGGGAAGGGTGCACTCGATTTAATCTTAATTGACGGGGCCAGTTTCCGACCGAAGTTCGGGGTTTTATTCCGGATACTCCGGCGTCATCCCCAGTAAAAACTGGACGCCGTGAAATAGCTGAAAAGTGCTAAAAGTGGCGTTTCAACATCATTTAAACAAACAAACAAACAAACAAATAAAGTATTTCACGTTTAGTTTAATAATATAATCGCCGTATATTGAATTCATATTTCGTTATAATAATTGTGCAATGATCATGTAGTAGTATTTATTGTTTAATTCTATCATCATAAACTGAAATGATAATAAGTAAATTACTCCCGAAGAATTCTGTTTTTGCTACAACTGAGAACTGACTTTTAAAAAGAAATCAATTTTCAACTGATTGTAATTGTATTATGTATGAAAACTTGTACACTTTTAAAAAAAGTCAAAAATTGAGATGCGAACAGTTGTTGGTTATTTTTTAAATATTATTTTTTGTTGGAATAACAGTTTCTTTGTATTGTGCCTACGTTGATAAAATTGATTTGTAAACCTTTAATAAAACGTGCTGATTAAAATCCAACAAATAGTTTAACTTTAAATACATGAACATTTAGTATACGACATGAAACGTTTTTGCTAACAAAATCTTACTAGTTCGATAACATTAACTTACCCGGTAGTTATTTTTAGTCGCAGAATCTATTGTTTATTTAGAAAAACAAAACAAATAACAATACAATTTGACACAAACAGTAGAACTGAATTGATATACCACAAAACAAAACGCTGCTGACTTGTGCAGACTTAATGGGCATTTCTGTTCACCTAGCAGACCCTTTTGACCATGCTTCCATTAGTCCACTCGACTGATGATTGAACGATGAAGACTTGAACGGATGCGTTTAGTATAAGTTTAAGGTTTTTATTGCATAATCATACTCTTACGTACAGACACAAAAAATTAATTCGATTCAATCAATTTGATTACTGGTGATACTTTTATCAATCACGTTTTAACATTTCTAATTTTAATAAATTGTGAATATAGATTACTTCCCTTTAGACCTGTATTACAAGATTACTTTATAATAATCCTATAATTTACGGCTAATCCTGTCTTGAATAATTATAATCTTAAATTTTTATACGAATGATTTCTTACGTTTATGTATTTATATTGCTTCTGTTTATTACAAACAAGCATGAATTTAAAGTTGTAAAATGTATACAATATTTCTGCAGATTCGTTAGTTAATAGACCTTTGAACAATTGTTTCAATTGTTTATCTGTACTAAGTGAATTTTAACATCATCGAATTGTGTTCCAATAATACGTATTAAAAAGTTATAACAATAAAATAGGTATATGTTTAGAAGTGTTTGCGTGTTGCCGTAGTTGCTTCTGTGTATTGAACGTGAAACTAAGTGGTCAGTCTACTGGTCACCAAAACAAACCCGAGGCTAGCGGTCATTTCTTGCAGCTATTGTCACTAAATAAATAGACTTAACAACTGACAGAATAATTGACAATTAGATTTTAAACGGTATTTTGTTTACCAGTTCAATATTGACCATTTAAAAAGAAACACAATTTAAAACAACTGACCGTGTCCAAACAAATCTTTAAAATTTCCCAAAGATTTTAATCCGATTATATTTACAACAGACCTAAAGTAGGGTGGAAAAACAAAAAAAATGATGTCGCTTAGTTGTAATAGGTTTACTTGTCTTCTTCTTCTTGATGTCTGTACAAACTACATGTAACTTTTATGTTTAAAATGTACACGAAATGCATTATGTTAATGGTAATGAAAGTTTGTAAGGGTTAACGTTACTTTGTTTTTGTTTTTGTTTTAATTTTTTTGTTGTGGGGGATGTGTTTTGGGGGTGTTCTGTTTTCTGTTGTGCGTGTTTGTCGGTTTTAAGATGGATTGCTGTGTCGCTGATATGGTTTCATTGGCTAAAACGTTTATCTCCGGCATTGAATCTTGTTTAAAAACATGCGCGTATGGCACCTTAACTGGCTTTATAACAAACTTAAGTCTTTCAAGTCGCAGAACTTGAAATTATGAGAATGATTTTATAAAAAAATGATTCACATCCCTCATACAGTAACATGAAGTCGAATAGTAAATGGCGAAATAATCAAATAGAATAACATACACTAGATAAGAATGCATTTATAACATATAACACACATTCCATAAGTTAAGAAAAGCTGCGTAATCTCAGAAAAAATGACAATCTTTGTCGAACACAAACATTTAAACAATTTCATACATTTTGCAATCTGATTTAAATAAAATCTTTCGCAAGGGCACAAGTTAATGATTTAACAGTAAAAAAAAACTTCAAGGATTCAAAATTAGTAGTTGACTGAATATCCACTATTCATTTTAGAAGAACATTGGCTATAAATAGGAGAAGAATACCGCCCAAGGATGAGAAAGTCAATTTACACATATTATTAATACACTGAGTTACCTCGCCTTCCATTTTTCCGTTTTTGTGTTTTCTTAACCGCTAGGAATGCTAAAACAAATTTTATTAAAAAAACAAGTATAATTGTTGAAATGATGTACACGTGACTTAGCTTATATTACCGCAAAGATGGGTTTATACTTTTTCCCGGGTAGACCGTCGTCGCATATGAACGTATATTGGTTGATGCACGAATAGTAATAATTGCTCTTTAAAGGACGTGTAATTGGAGCATGTTAAAGATAGTAGTTGACTGAATATCCACTATTCATTTTAGAAGAACATTGGCTATAAATAGGAGAAGAATACCGCCCAAGGATGAGAAAGTCAATTTACACATATTATTAATACACTGAGTTACCTCGCCTTCCATTTTTCCGTTTTTGTGTTTTCTTAACCGCTAGGAATGCTAAAACAAATTTTATTAAAAAACAAGTATAATTGTTGAAATGATGTACACGTGACTTAGCTTATATTACCGCAAAGATGGGTTTATACTTTTTCCCGGGTAGACCGTCGTCGCATATGAACGTATATTGGTTGATGCACGAATAGTAATAATTGCTCTTTAAAGGACGTGTAATTGGAGCATGTTAAAGATTATTTGACCCCCATTTTTATTGATTTTAATTAATTTCTCATTCCATAGTGGGCACACGTGGTCCGAGCAGACGATAAACCAAAAATTCATGTCGGAAATTGTTGCTAGTTTTATACAGCGATCTTTTCTGTAAACGTGTTTTGGGCATATTTACATGCGTGTTAACTGTTTTTTTTTCAAAGCAATTCTTTACTGTTTTACAGCCATTATTAGCTGTTTTCTATTTTCTTTAAAAAATGACATTGTTGTTAACTATTATAATGAAAATAAAAACCATGTTTGCTGTTAATAGTAACTGTTTAACTGATTTATTTCTCCGTTATCTGTTAATTCGTTGTATGCACGACTTTTTGATGTAATTAAGTCTTCCTGTGAAGGGTGGAATATACATACGATCAAATACTAGTTCTGATTAACGTCTGCATTTTCTGCATTTGGAAAAATAAAAAATTGTAAACCTGTAAATGGACCCCCCTCTAGCCCCCTTCCCTCCCTGTGTACCGTATCACAAATGCCATGTGGAACAGTGTTCAAATTAAGTTCATATGCGAACAATTGCGTCTATAAAAGAAACAAAAACATCTATTACATTATGCTTAACATGGAGGGGGGGGGCCTCGGTGGCCGAGTGGTTAAGGTAGTTCGTCTACTATTGATCACGTGGTCTGTCAACACTGAGATTGTGGGTTCAATTCTCACTGCAGGCAGGGTGTACTCGACTCCAATCTTAATTGACAAGGATTGCCAGTTTTCCTAACTCGGTTCTCTCCGGGTACTCCGGCTTCCTCCCCCAATAAAAACTGGACGCCATGATATAGCTGAAAATTGCTGAAAGTGGCGTTAAAACACCATTCAAACAAAAATTAACATGGAGGGCATAACTGTTTCCTAAAGAACTGAAACATCCATAAAATTTCGTATATTTATTGAAATTCTTATTAACAAATTAATAAATGTGCAAGGCAACACTTTGTAAGGAGATCATCTCTACTTTAGTTTCACTTCTTACAATGATGGAACACTGTTCCGATCGCTTCACAACAGGGAACCAGACAACAGTTGATACAGGTGGCATAAAGTCTCTGACAAACACCACAGTTAATCTCGAAGAGCTTCATAGATGGTGTAATGCACCAGATATGGTAGAAAGCAACGTAAGCGAATGTACAGGCCCATTCAGCAGCCAAACATATACCACAAAGGATGGTCAGAATGTTGTAACATAACTTCTTCCAGCAATTAAAACACGTGTACGAGAGTTTCCATACACAGTCAATTGAGTGAACTCCGTCAGGTTCTCCAATGACATCGTTGAAATGCAATGTCTGAAATAAATCATTTTTATTCAATTAATGCATTTTGTACGCCAGAGTGTTGATGGTACATGAGCAAAGAATAAACACAAAAGAACAAAATACAACATACAGTCCACTTTTCTCAGTTTTGAAGATTATTTTGTATAAATCGAGCAATCACATGAATAAGATCTTTAGAGGTTAAAATAAGTTTTAGTTTATCGATATGGGACATGTTTTAATACATGTGGATTTATATATTTTTTTAATTTTTTAATTTAATTTTATTTTATTTAAAAGAAGTGCCATTAAAGAATCATATTTAGGACATTCAAAGAAAAAATTATATTCATCTTCTACTATATTTGAATAACATTTTTGACTAATTCTATCCACTTTCTTTATATTTTTAGCGTCCTTTGTCAATTTCTAAATAGAAGTGGCTTATACGCATTTTAGTTATATTTCGTCCATTTTCGAAATTAGTTTTTTTTAATAAATTTTTCTATTTTGTATTTTGTTTTCATTTTGCTATAAAGATAAAGTTTAAACTCTTCCATAATTGTCTGTAATATGTTCGAAATATTTCTTCAAAATTATGTTGTAGTTTTACTTTTAAAGTATGTTTTTCTCTAAAAATTTTAATACTTAGTTATAAATTTTAATAAGTTGTTGAAATTTTGGTTTTATTAAAGTTAAATGATGTAGTCATTTAATGTGTTACGATAGATTTGTAGTCCTTCATGTGTTTCTGAAAGAGGAATATCATCTGCGAATATAAGACAGTTAAGAGAGTCTTTGAGTGAGATTGGAAAACATTTTTTGTCAAATATATCTGGAATAATATATATATATATATATATATATATATATATATACGTCTACAAATTAAGCCCAACACTGTTTGAATTAGATTTTTAACACTGTCAAATTTTTGCTTTCCCTCAGCGGGATTCGAACTCACACCGTTGTGACACTGTGGCACCAATTCGCCTGCACTATGTCCAGCGGTCTAGACCCCTCGGCCAAATCCGCTATATAAAAATATAGCTTCATTAACCGGGGTGAATCTTAGACATAGACATTGTACATGTGTACTAGCGTGTGACGATGGAATTTTCGTAACCAATACGTATTAATCTGACAGTAATCTAATTCAGCATTTTTGTATATATTATATAGGATGACAAAGTTACTTGTCATGCAGTCACAGTAAGTAATGTCTATGTCTAAGATTCACCCCGGTTAATGAAGCTATATTTTTATATAGCGGATTTGGCCGAGGGGTCTAGACCGCTGGACATAGTGCAGGCGAATTGGTGCCACAGTGTCACAACGGTGTGAGTTCGAATCCCGCTGAGGGAAAGCAAAAATTTGACAGTGTTAAAAATCTAATTCAAACAGTGTTGGGCTTAATTTGTAGACGTATATATAAATATTTGATATTAACCCTGTATTTCTGATGTTTCAGAAATCCGCTGGATAGATATATTATATGGTTGTCACAATATTTAGACGTTTGTATATAATTTACTTACTGTGACTGCATGACAAGTAACTTTGTCATCCTATATAATATATACAAAAATGCTGAATTAGATTACTGTCAGATTAATACGTATTGGTTACGAAAATTCCATCGTCACACGCTAGTACACATGTACAATGTCTATGTCTAAGATTCACCCCGGTTAATGAAGCTATATTTTTATATAGCGGATTTGGCCGAGGGGTCTAGACCGCTGGACATAGTGCAGGCGAATTGGTGCCACAGTGTCACAACGGTGTGAGTTCGAATCCCGCTGAGGGAAAGCAAAAATTTGACAGTGTTAAAAATCTAATTCAAACAGTGTTGGGCTTAATTTGTAGACGTATATATAAATATTTGATATTAACCCTGTATTTCTGATGTTTCAGAAATCCGCTGGATAGATATATTATATGGTTGTCACAATATTTAGACGTTTGTATATAATTTACTTACTGTGACTGCATGACAAGTAACTTTGTCATCCTATATAATATATACAAAAATGCTGAATTAGATTACTGTCAGATTAATACGTATTGGTTACGAAAATTCCATCGTCACACGCTAGTACACATGTACAATGTCTATGTCTAAGATTCACCCCGGTTAATGAAGCTATATTTTTATATAGCGGATTTGGCCGAGGGGTCTAGACCGCTGGACATAGTGCAGGCGAATTGGTGCCACAGTGTCACAACGGTGTGAGTTCGAATCCCGCTGAGGGAAAGCAAAAATTTGACAGTGTTAAAAATCTAATTCAAACAGTGTTGGGCTTAATTTGTAGACGTATATATAAATATTTGATATTAACCCTGTATTTCTGATGTTTCAGAAATCCGCTGGATAGATATATTATATGGTTGTCACAATATTTAGACGTTTGTATATAATTTACTTACTGTGACTGCATGACAAGTAACTTTGTCATCCTATATAATATATACAAAAATGCTGAATTAGATTACTGTCAGATTAATACGTATTGGTTACGAAAATTCCATCGTCACACGCTAGTACACATGTACAATGTCTATGTCTAAGATTCACCCCGGTTAATGAAGCTATATTTTTATATAGCGGATTTGGCCGAGGGGTCTAGACCGCTGGACATAGTGCAGGCGAATTGGTGCCACAGTGTCACAACGGTGTGAGTTCGAATCCCGCTGAGGGAAAGCAAAAATTTGACAGTGTTAAAAATCTAATTCAAACAGTGTTGGGCTTAATTTGTAGACGTATATATAAATATTTGATATTAACCCTGTATTTCTGATGTTTCAGAAATCCGCTGGATAGATATATTATATGGTTGTCACAATATTTAGACGTTTGTATATAATTTACTTACTGTGACTGCATGACAAGTAACTTTGTCATCCTATATAATATATACAAAAATGCTGAATTAGATTACTGTCAGATTAATACGTATTGGTTACGAAAATTCCATCGTCACACGCTAGTACACATGTACAATGTCTATGTCTAAGATTCACCCCGGTTAATGAAGCTATATTTTTATATAGCGGATTTGGCCGAGGGGTCTAGACCGCTGGACATAGTGCAGGCGAATTGGTGCCACAGTGTCACAACGGTGTGAGTTCGAATCCCGCTGAGGGAAAGCAAAAATTTGACAGTGTTAAAAATCTAATTCAAACAGTGTTGGGCTTAATTTGTAGACGTATATATAAATATTTGATATTAACCCTGTATTTCTGATGTTTCAGAAATCCGCTGGATAGATATATTATATGGTTGTCACAATATTTAGACGTTTGTATATAATTTACTTACTGTGACTGCATGACAAGTAACTTTGTCATCCTATATAATATATACAAAAATGCTGAATTAGATTACTGTCAGATTAATACGTATTGGTTACGAAAATTCCATCGTCACACGCTAGTACACATGTACAATGTCTATGTCTAAGATTCACCCCGGTTAATGAAGCTATATTTTTATATAGCGGATTTGGCCGAGGGGTCTAGACCGCTGGACATAGTGCAGGCGAATTGGTGCCACAGTGTCACAACGGTGTGAGTTCGAATCCCGCTGAGGGAAAGCAAAAATTTGACAGTGTTAAAAATCTAATTCAAACAGTGTTGGGCTTAATTTGTAGACGTATATATAAATATTTGATATTAACCCTGTATTTCTGATGTTTCAGAAATCCGCTGGATAGATATATTATATGGTTGTCACAATATTTAGACGTTTGTATATATATATATATATATATATATATATTCATTTATTTTAACTCGAGTTCTGTATATTTATATATGTTTTTATTACATAGTTTATTAATTTATATAGAAATCCGGTATTTTTCTATGTAAAATACAAAAATATACCATGTTTAAACCTAATCTTATTTTTTTTTCAGGAATTTTTTTTCAGATCTGAATTTTTTTCTAAGTATTAGTCAATTAAAATAAAATGTCTCCTGTCTTTAGTGATTTTGAAAAAAAGAAACGAGAAAAGTAAGACATATCCCTAATACGAAAAATTGTTTAATGTATACAAATTTAGTATTGTTTATCAAATATTTTGTAAACAGAAATAATAAAATCAACCGTTTATGTTTTATCAATATTTTTTAGTTTGATTTATTGTCCTAAACTGGAAAATTAAATGTTTGTTGCTCTTTTAATTGACATATATGTATTTCAGAAATGATACAAATATTTAAAAAAAACGCATTTACAAAAAAAATAGAAATTTAAAAACTTATATTTCTACAACTGCAAAACTGTGAAAATACGTATTTTATTTGCATTAACTATTTCGTCACAAATCAACCAAATCAACATACCCCTAAGTGAGCGTTAAGTCCATTAGGATCTCTGTTCACCAAATCAAGTTCACCTCCTGACATTTTAAGCTACTTAACTCTATCTAGATGTTACTGCTATTTCTCAGTAGGCGAACAGCTGAAACGATTGTTGCATTTATATATAGTTATGTTGTTGGCAGTGGACATGGTGACCACTCAAAGTAAATGTAAACAGTTTGTTGGTTTTCATATTGAACGCTCTTTGTAAATTTGACAATGTCTTGACCGTGGACCGACATTTTAATTGATATGGATTTTTAACATTTTCCACGTATGTTATGTATATCCGAATATTGACCAGTATCACGTTCAGTGTACTGGTACTATACCATTGCACAGTATCTAATTTTATTCCAGTAGCTTTCTGTATTCTATTAATTAGATAATAATGATTTTCAATTTTATAGCGCTAAAGACGTTTAAACGGATTTTTAATGATAAGAATGTAAACCCGGCGTTACTATAAAGTATATTTTTCTGCAGATTTTTTATTGACGCATCTAAAATATATGGTAAATGCTAAATATTTATGATGGTTTCAAACCAAACACAAACAGTTACAGTAGTACTCTTAATGGTGGTTTTCCATTTGCAAGATTTGAATTCGCACCTTTGAGACCCTGTGGCACCCACTTTATTCAAAGCCTATGGCACAGTTATATACTCTATATAACATATAGCCTTACTAGTCGACGTGTATTTACAAATATAGGTTTGGTATGTGTGAATTTTATGTGATATGTATTTTATGTATGTGATAATTTTAAGATTAATAAATACTGGGTAATACAATTTTATTGTCATACAATAGTACACATGTTTGTTTTTAACAATAAAACAGTTGCTTTACAGACACAACATTTTGCGGCGCTTCTATTTAATTATTTAATTCATAGATGATGAGTTATTTCCGTTCCTCATTTCATGAAAGAGATAGGTATACGGTCCATATAATTTTAAAAATGTTGTTTAATTTAGCCCTCAATCCACGCTAACCTTTGATTGGAAAGAACCAGAATTCGCCGATTCTCAGCCCTGTTTAGGAATCCTTTTTCGTTTTAATGTAGTTTTGTAGAAGCCAAGAAGAAGTTACTAGAGCAATCACAAAAAGCCTTATCTGCAGTATATTAGAAGATAGGAAATCTTAACCTGTAAATAGATTTGCAATTGAAAATATTTGATTCACTGGTTGCTCCGATTTTGTTATATGAAAGCGAGTTATGGGGACATGAAAGGAACAATAATATAGAAAAGGTACATTTACAATTCCTTAAAAGAATTTTGGGTGTAAGAATAACAACCCCTAATTGTTTAGTATTTGGAGAACCGGGGAGATATCTACTTGACATAATTAAAATGGAGAAATCTCCGAAATCGGTCTATCTTCAAGCGGTCAGTTTTATTCTCTGTTTAAACAAAATTTATGTATAGAGCCTCATCCGTTGCATCTTGAACCAAAGTACAGAATTTTTATTACAAAATTTAGGCTTAGTAATTTTAGAATACTTTTTGAAACAGGACGTTGGCTCAAAATAAGCAGGTATAATAGAATATGCACGAAATGCTTAATGAATGCATTTGGCGACGAATTTCATTATTTGTATATTTGTAACAGCCAAGAGATTCGGGCTCTAGGAAAAAAATTCATTACACATGCTATATACAAAATAGTGGTACTATTAAAATGGCTGGTATGTTCTCATTATGTAATACAAAATTGTTGAAAAATGTGTCACTATTTTTGAGTGGTATTAGTAAAATGTTTAATTAAATTACATTTTGTATATTAATATACTATAGTATACCTCTACTCACCATGTTTACTTAGGTTTTTATGTGTGTTTGTTTTTGTTGTTTGTGTTCTGTTTTTTTTAATGTGATATATAATTGTTACAGTTTTTTTTACAGTTTTATTAGGTACACTCAGACACATTATATGTAACATGAGGTCAAACATAAATATACATAAATACATAAATACGGCAGGATAAGTAAAGTGAACAATTATCCAGAACTAAGTGTATACATAACAATGCAGCAAAAATATCTTATAACAGTTTGCTAACATTATAAACAAATGATGATAGATTCGTCAATAGTTTGGTGTTGCACAAGGAAAGCATACCTTTCATTTTATTAACGTTTTGATTCATATAATAATAATTTGGTATATATTTTATTCTGAGCTCTTTAATCGGCTCTGCTGAGCAAAGATAGAAGTAGTGGAATTCATCACCAATTCCAGCTTTGCAGAGATTGCATTTTCGTTCATGTCTCGGTATATTATTACATATATATATCTTTATTCTCGTAAAGCCAACGTTACATTGGTACAGAGAAAATACACAAACAATAGCTTAAACACACATACAAACTATTTACAATATATACAACCAAGAAAACTGTGCGCATGCGGTTTTAGCCAGGGGCATTGAAACAACAACAAATATGTTTGATAAAATCACACAGTTTTCTTAACAACGACTGTTTTATGGTAGACATTATCTCACCAAATTTAAAAGTGGTGTGTCGCGTGGTATAATATCTAGGAAGATACAGGTTTTTTTGCTCTGAGAAAAATGCGCATTCCAGTATATAGTGATATTCATCACCAATTTTTGAACAGATACATAAATTACAGTGTCTTGCATTTCTATCAACATTTCTCCATCTTCCAGTTTCAATATGTAAATAGTGATTTGTTGTACGGAATTTACACACTCTTATTGCATCTGACGTGTTTAAAATACTAAGGTAATCTTCAAATCCAAATTTTGTCTTGAAGATTCTATAATTTGTTGCTTTTGGAGAATTATTAATTTTCGTGTGCCAATTTTGAATAAACTGGTCAAGCAGTTGTTGTTTTATAATAACTTTTAAATTACCAACTGACATAAAAAACCTCATTGTTCCATATATTTGTAAACCCACATTCATTCAAAATTCTATGTACATATTTTAACCAAGGAAAAAATGCACTTTGTTGTCTTTCATAGAAAATTTTACATAGCTTATACAGTACAACTGATATCTTTGTTTGTTTACCCATTATAAGCCTTCCCCAAAATGATACCAATCGTAATTTTATATCCAAATCTAACGAGTATCGGCCAAGTTCTCCATATATCATGTAGGTAGGAGTCGCCATTTTCAGATTTAGTAGTATTTTACAGAATTTTAGGTGTATTTTTTCCAGTATATCAGTTTTCCCAAAACCCCAGACCTCACAGCCATATAGCAAAATTGGTTTTACAACTTTATCAAATAGGCCTAGTTGGATTTGTAAGGGCAATTTATATAGTCTACCAAGTTTTAGAATTTCAAACATGGCCTTTAGTGCTTTGTCTGCAAGTTGTTTCTTCGTTGAATCAAAGTTACAAGTTTTTGTGAAAATAACCCCGAGGTAATTAAAGTCCTTCACGATTTCTAATTCAATATTTTGATACAAAAATCGAACGTTTGGATTTACTTTTCCCATGCCAAATACCATTATTTTAGTTTTATCTAGATTTACTTTCATCTTCCATGTATCACAATATTCAGCAAATGCAGTTAACTGATTTTGGAGATTTTCTGCCGACTCCGCTAATAGAACAGTATCGTCGGCGTACAGAAGTATGAATATTTTAAAATACAAATCTAATCCTTCCTCTATCTCACATTCAATACTTTGCAGACCATTAACATTTTTTGTAATCAAAAAGTTTTCTAAATCATTCAGAAAAAGCGAGAACAGAAAAGGTGACAGATTTTCTCCCTGTCTTACTCCATTGTCACAATTGAAATACTCAGAAATTTCATTATTGTATGATAGACAAGATTTTTTGTTAGAATACATGTTAACAATCACATTGTACATTTTACCATTTATATTATTTAGTAACATTTTGTAAAAAAGACCTTCTCTCCAAACCCTGTCGAAGGCTTTTTCAAAGTCAATGAACGCACAGTACATTTTTTTCTTTTTTGATTTCAATAATTGGAACAACGAAAAAATTGTAAATACATTGTCAATAGTTGAATTGTTTGGACGAAATCCTGCTTGGTTTTCTTTCATTAATTGAAATTTATTCCATCTTCCGGTCTCGATTGGAATTTTCCAATTAGAGGTTCTGAGTCTACATATATTTACCCTACTGAATTCAGAAATTCTACATAGGTATTTTTCAAGTGTAAATTCTGTTTTAAAGAGAGAGTAAAATTTACCACGAGACGAACCTTCGACATCTGAAAACCATTTCTGTATAAACTGGCCAAGAAGACGGTCATACAGAATGGCCTTCAGCTGTCGAAAGTCAACTCCACGTTGAAAAGAAAAAAACATATCCTAAACCCGCGTTGTCCATGATAGATTTAATGTGTGATATCCATTTAAGACTACAATTATTTTGTATCTGCATTTGGTACATTATTCTATACAGAGTGGCACTGAGCCTTGTCCCATTCTGGATTAGTTTACACCAGAATGAAACCATTCTCAATTTAGACCTTATTTCTAAAGAATGTCTGCCTAACTCGCCGTATACCATAAAGTTTGGGGTAGAGGACCTAAGATTTAGAATACGTTTCCAAATTTTAAGTGAACTCTTTCCATGATCTGAAGATCCTCGTACCCCCAGACTTCTGATCCATATAATAGTATTGGTTCGACCAGCGAATCGAATAACTTTAATTGTAGATCTATAGGAATTTTCATGTCTCGAGTACGTTTATATATTGCAAACAGAGACTTTTGAGCTTGTTCGACTAGTTTTTTTCTCGCGTCACAAAAGCTACCGTTATACTTAAATATTATCCCAAGGTACGTCAATGAATCAACAGTTTCTAATTCTGAACCATTTAAAGTGAACATCGGTTTACGTGCACATTTTCTCTTACTAAAAATTATAACCTTTGTCTTTGAGACATTTACTGTAAGTTTCCAAAGATCACAATACTGTTAGAAAGCATTTAGGGCATTTTGTAACCCTTGGCTTGTTTCTGCGAAAATAACAGTATCGTCAGCATATAACAGAACGAAAATTTGTATAAAAATATGTAGAGTATCGAAAATTTTCTCTTTAATACAATTTAGTGGTACAACTTCGAGATCTAAAAAGAATTTTTCTAAATCGCTCAAAAATACGGAAAAGAGAAAGGGTGATAAATTCTCACCTTGTCTAACACCTCTTTAGTCCTCTTGTGTCTGTAACCCGTATTGTAATATACATGTAAAAATGGTGGCTTATGCTGCACACTGTGCCTGAGCCTTCTTTGAAATGAATCTTTAAAATCTTAAATTAAAAAATCTACTATAAAATGCGATAATCGCGTGAATATGCTTCGAAATTGTTTTTCGGATTTATTCATTCTGACGTTTCAACAAGTCCACTTTTTGAATCACCAATTAAAGGATTTATAAATATAAAATCGCACATTTTACAGTACCAGTACTATAAAGTATCGTGCAATATGGAATAACTAGTTTATTATTGGAACATCTGATATTCTTGTCAGTAATACTTTTATAACAATGTCCATTTTTGTTAATAGTTTGAACATAATTTTTATATGGATTGGGAACGTTATACCCAACTGATGTAGTCTTCTCCAGTACTTATGTGAATGGTGTTTAACGCCACTTATGTTATTGTGGATTATATATTGTTTGTAAACTTGTTCTCCAGTCTTGTCAGTAGCTGGACATTAATTAAGCAAACATTCAATCAATAGAAACAATAGTTTAATAATAGTTATACTTGATATAATATATTACGACTTAGTAATAAATTAAACACAAAGACGTTCATATAAAAATATCTTGCCCTTGTACAGAAGAAAAACAAATTCGGGCATCGCTAACAACTTCTAACAGACCCGTGTTCCTCAATTGCACATTGCCATCTACGCCAAAGACCTATATCTTCACCTTCCAACGTAGACGGAAAATGGCGCGTTGAGATCAAAGTCAAACATTGAAGACGTTTTGTTAGATGTAACCAGTATCTTATAACGTTTTTCTTTTGTTTTTTATTTGATTATTTCTGCGTTAGTTTGAAAAGTAAAACAGTAAAATACAGAAAGAACAACAACAGAACAAGACAAAAATTGAGTAACATAACACGAACCAGACTCACTAAAAACCGGGGCGCGACCCGGGGGGTGAATGTGCTCCAGAAGGGTAAGCAACATATGCTTACAGTGGCACCCGTCGAATAACTCAGGTTAAAACTTTAGCCATATCTTACGATAGTCATAAGTCAATAAGGTTTTGTTTGTTTGAATGGTGTTTAACGTCACTTTCAGCAATTTGTTTAGCTATATCATGGCGTTCTTTTTTAATTGGAGAAGGAGTCCGGAGCGACCGGATAAAACCCCCGAGCTGTAATCAAATAAGAAGGTGTAGTAGTTACGACAAACGAAACAAATCAATTTGTGACAGATTTAATGATATGTCCTGAATGGCACCTGAGATTACATACTAACATGTAGCACTCAAAATAGCTAAGAATCAACTGCTGATAATGATAATGCATTGTAACATTTTCTCTTAATGCCTTAATTTTTGGGTATAAACTGGATGTGATATAGGAATAATGTCAAGACAATGCAGTGACAAGCAACCAAAATTATATTTATATAATATTTTAAAAATAAGAAAAACAAAAGTATAAAACAGTAAATTTTATTTATAAAATATACACATTAAATACATATTGTGCTTGTTGTATTACAAGCCACTTTGATAACGCGACTCGTATCTATCACATTAATGCTTTATGTTACGTCTTGAAAACAATTTAAATTTTGAGCAAATAAATATAAAAATATTGCATAAATAATTAATTTTTTACATTGGTCGAAACAATTAGAATAGTATCATAGTTCAGTCTGTAGTAAATGTTACTATTTCTTAAACGCATGGAATACTGAACCAATGGCTTCGCAGCATGGAACCAGACAACAGTTGATACAGGTGGCGTAAATTCTCTGGCAAATACCACAGTTCATTTCGAAAAGCTTCATTGATGGTGTGATGCACCAGATATGGTAGAAAGCAACGTAAGCGAATGTACAGGCCCATTCAGCAGCCAAACATATACCACAGAGGAGGGTCAGGATGTTGTAACATAACTTCTTCCAGCATTCGAAACATTTGTATGAGATTTTCCATATACAGTCAATTGAATGAATTCCGTCAGGCTCTCCAATGACATCGTTGAAATGCAATGTCTGAAATAAAATGAAAAATATTTATGTGATGTAAGCAATTGTCTGTGTTTTATATTGGTAATTTATTTTGAGATTTTACGTACGTTAGTCAGATGTTATATAGAATTTAAAAGAATATAGGTGTTTAATTATATCTATATAAAAATTCTAACATCACCTAACGTGTAAACATCAGTACTTGTTGATTGATTAGCCTTAAATATTTTAGCTGTCTTTACTTGACCTTGACTACCGGAGACTGTACTTAGCAACGGCAAGTATATTCTGTTGCTAAGTATAGTCGCACACAGCCAAGGTGGAGTAACGACTGTTAAAAAATATGTTGTAACTCAGTAGAAAGCTTATATAGAATATCAGCACTCTGTCTTTAAGTAACTTGGCAGTTATGTGAAAACAAATTGAACTGTAAAGATATAAAACTTAGTCAGCACTGATACCTATACACAGTTTGTTTATGTACTGATTTTATTACAAAAAGTAAAATCAGTTCAAGATACACCACTTTTTGTTGTTACCTATTAAAACGTATTAAAAAAATCCAGAATATAAACTCTTGTACAGTATTGTATCAAAGACTGGAAAATGTTTGAAAAGATAAAATGATATAGACACGGTCTATAATTTAATGTTTGTTTACAAACACATGTTACAAACACATGCGTACACAATTTAAACGAATAACTTAATATATGTAGTTAATTAAAGTATTCTTTTTTAATAGTATATATTTTTGATTAAGATGCGAATTATTTTTTCTAAAGTCTAAAGCATGTTCGTTAAATATAATAAAAACGTACCCCTAGATGAGAATTGAGTCCATTAGGATCTCTGTTCACCAAGTCAAGTTCACCTCCAGACATTCTTGGTAGTAGAATAAAACCTGCTGCTACTCTGAAGAGAATGTGATTAACCAATACGGTTTTTTTAATTTATAGCTGTTTGTTGACAGTGGACATGGTGACCACTACTGGACATTGACGCTTGAGTGAATATGTTTGATTTGTTGATATTGGTTTCTCACTTTGTATAAACATGAAAGATTTTTTGTTTATAGCGTCCTTGGTAACCCCACGTTTTAACTAATACCAATGTATTACAATGTGTTTTTGACCAATAAGTAGGACGAAAAATAAGCTACTTAATTGTAAAGAATTTACAAAATTACGTTCTTACTTAAGGATTATCTTATGTATGGCATTACATTGACATAAACTAGTACAAAACTTTACTTACACCCTAAATTTTACAATGGATTTTTTTATAGTTAGAAAGTTTTTAAAAAAATGAGTGGTTGCAATTGTTAGAGGTTTGAATACAAACTTGTACATGCTGTGGAACGTTTCAACATAAATATCACACTTGCTGGAAACGCTGACATACGAATCAGACCAGTCGCAGTTCCATCAAAACAATGTTATTCATTGTAAAAATGAATATATATAACTATATAATTTGTAGAATTACGTATGTTTCTATATTACGAAAGATTTATGCAGTTCAAATTTAAACATAAATTATAAAACAGAATACAACAAAAAATGTGATTTAATGTGTGAACATACGTATGTGATAATATGTAGATTATAGTGAAAAGATTTCAACTCGCTTTTTGCAAAATTTTTTGGGGGTGTCTAATTATAAATGCAAGAAGTGTTGAGCCCTCGTATGGTTAGACATAAGTTAAATCCTGATGTATTTGATATGGCCAGATTTTTTTCTCTAATTATTTATATGCGATTTAATACGATACTATTATCATCACTACTTATTGAATATTGTGTTTACATTTTCATAAATGTGTTAATTAGTAAACAAAAACAATCACGTCCTGTTTACATAACGAACAGTACGTTTTGATACAATTAATATATTTTCAGGAAGGTAAACTATTGTACGGATATAATTGAATAACAGTCAAGTTACAACAAGTCGAGTTATATTGGGAATTCGACAAACTCTGGTATGATCATGTTTTTTTTTTGTGTTTACAATCATTCGTTATTACCTTTTGTCATGGTTTATTATTTATAAAGAAGGATTATTTACAATAGCCTATAGATTAATTATGGCCACAAATTAAAAATTGAAATTATACTCACTCAAAAAAGAACGCAACACAAAAAAATGGGAATTTTACTTCATATATTATTTTAGCAATTAATCATATAAATTATTGATACAGAAATGTCAAAATTGGCACACTTCTCGTTCATAAGTTATTTTACCATAGAATATAAGATTTTGTTGCAAATTGTCAATAAATCACGAAAAAAAATCAGTATCTGTTGTGCCCACCATTTCCTTGTAAACCCAGCCATTACTCTTCTTGGCATTGATTCAATTAAACGTTGAGTACGAACACGCGGTATCCTTTGCCACTCATACTGAAGTGCCTGCTTTAATAGTTACAGATTTTGCGGAAGTGGTTGTCGTTGGCGCACGCCCCGATCCAGTTCATCCCACTGATGTTCAATTCGGCGCCTGTACACTCGTATGCGACCATCTCGCTTTTCAAGGTGAAAACGCGACTCATCGCTGAACCACACTCTTCTCTAATTCTGTAAATTCCATACACGAACGGTAGTACACCATCTAACCTTTTGCTCGGCGGTTTTGGTGTCTCAGTGTTGCTCCGACGTGAGGTTTTCTTGCCCGCAATCCATGAGAGCGTAACTGATTGCGTACTGTCTGTGGTGATATACGGCGCAACCCGGGACTTTTACAGCTGTTTCTGTCCTGTTCCGTAGGATGGAATATTGTACGTTCTGTGATTGCCCGACCTCGATTCGACCGATAGCGATATTCCGGGAGCAGCATCTAACCCTGGCATAGCGTCACCTCATCAGAATTTTATTTTACTAAAGCGGCCAAGAAAAAAAATAGCGGTGTTTTATACCGATTGTATGAGTTAAAAAAAATACTCATAAATTGCATGTGAAAGTCGACCATGTTTTTAGCAATGCGTAATTCATAGTGTGTTCCAGATTTCGACCACATTCAATTCTTTATTCACTCCATACAGTGTACACTGTAACAAGAGGCAGATACTATTCATATTTAAATAAATAAATAAATAAATAATGGTGAACAAGACAGAGTGTGCAGTATACAATTAGTACTTTTCACATATTTATATAAGCTACATCTGACGTATGTGAAGATTGACAGATACTTCGTGATTTTTTTAATGTAAAGAGCTAAGTTGTTTAGGTCTTTTACATTACATAATGACAATAATCGACACATTTTATCAATACTAGGGTAAACATAATAGTAATTATGTAAGTATCTATTTCTTAATTCAGCTACATTTGGGTTTTAACTGGTGGTGAACTTTCATGTTTTCACCTGGAAGCCTTAATTAAGGTGTAATTATGATTTTGTGTATATATAATTGAATATTTATAGGTTATTTTTTCCGCAAACAAAATTATTTGAAAAAATGCGATGCTGCATTTTTTAATGAGTATATATAAAGAGTGTACTACTGTGTACTTTAAAAAAAAAGTAAAAAGTTTAGTGCAATGGTTTATTTGCCGTTGAATAAAAGATTATTTTTTATATTGAATTTTTCCAAAATGAAAAATGAAAAATAATTAACTGTGTGTTATATTTCTATGGCAGGTTCTGGGTGTATTCGTCTATTACAAGGAATTGAAGTAATTCGAGGCGTTTTAATGTGTTGAGATATTCATAAGTTATAACGGACATCTCACATTTATAACGTGTTATTAAGTAACATACCAAATGTTACTTATACTAGGTGGGTATTTTTGTTAGGATAGAATTTTAACTCTGTCACCCAGGAGACGTGTCGATATTTGTTTTCCAAACGTACATAAGAGAATATTGTGCAACAGAATTGTGAAGCTGTATGAAAAAAATGTTGACCGGAAAACTGCTCTTTGTTAGCTAAAATTTTGTAGCTCCTTTTTTATGGACGAAAAAATGAGCTACATTATTGTAGCTGGATCTTTATAGCTTATTTTAGAAAACCTCCTTAGAAAATCATGGATGCTATTAGTTTTATTTCATATATTATTGATATGAGTATTCATCATTGATTATTATTGATGTAGTTCCATTTTCTACGTATGTTTTTTCTCTGTGTTTTTAAATTAGTCAATTTGTTCTATTTCCGGTTACCATGATTATATGGGACATTTAATTCTCACGAAGCTCGTTATGATGCTGATGTATTTTAACCTTTTGATTGAATATCAGATGTGCAGTGGAATATCTTTTGATAGTACTGAAGAGTACAAGTACTGTCCCCTGCGAGTCTCCTAATTGAACTGCGAGTGTCCGTCTCTGTGCATGGTGTATAAATACACAGATGTCTGTCGAATAATATTAGTTGTATTTAGTATACTGCCATTTTGTTTATTATTTTGATGTGTGAACTCATATAAACCTAACTGCCAAAGAAAACTAAGAAATGTTTTAGGTACAACTGTTGTGTAAGCTAACACATAAGATTCGATATAACACGACAGGTAACTGCGCCATAAAGATTGCAACCCCCCCCCCCCCCCAATATTCGCATAGAATATAGTGAACATTGTGTAAATGTAATTTGTTTCAGTCAGCGCTCCTACCCTATAGGCTCATTTAAGCTGCTACAAATGGGTTGATTTCTTGCCCCTGCCAAACTTTTTCAGTGGAGGTAAAAATTGTGATCTTGTTGCCCCATCCCTCTTCCCTGCTGATTTATTGTATGTTAACTTGTTCTCGTCCTGAATATAGCTAAAACTGTGCTCTCTGAACAGTAAGCAAACATTGAAATAATAAATCTAACACATTTTTCTACAGTGTGGACTGAACGTGTATAGCCTCTTCCTATACAGCAGGACACTTTAATATTTCTGATAAAATGCTGAAAAACAGCCAATAAACTTGTTCGAATAGAATATTTTCAGTTACCAATAACAGGTAGGTACCTTCCATATAAATAACTAACAACGAATATTTAATTTCAACAATAAAATTTAATTAACATTTTACCAATATATTTTTTTAAAAGAAATATGTAATAATATCACAGCTTTTTGCTCTTTAAAATTGTTAAAAACATATTAAACAATAATTCAGATAAGTCATATAAGGTTGTTTTATGAAGGCTATGACTTCTTAAAAGCATTGAACACTGTTCCGATCGCTTCACAGCACGGAACAAGGCAACAGTTGATACAGGTGGCGTAAATTCTCTGGCAAATTCCACAGTTCATTTCAAAGAGCTTCATAGATGGTGAAATGCACCAGATATGGTAGAAAGCAACGTAAGCGAATGTACAGGCCCATTCAGCAGCCAAACATATACCACAGAGGAGTGTCAGGATGTTATAACATAACTTCTTCCAGCATTCGAAACATTTGTATGAGAGCTTCCATACGCAGTCCAAACTGTGTACTCCATCGGGTTCACCAAACACATCGTTGAAATGTAATGTCTGGAAAAATAACACACAATCAAGAATAATTGCTGTTCTGATCGATTGAGAAAATACATAATTTTATCCTGAACTTTAAATTACCTTATAAAGCTCGTCTAACAAATGTGACTGGACACGTCTTGATTAAATCGTCATAAAACTCCCCCCCCCCCCTTCCGTGTACTAAATTGATTTTGAAGAAGGCATTTTTGAAAGAATTATGAAAAATTGTAACTTTTCCTTAATTATTTGTTGTTGAGATTAGTGGTTGTAGAAAACGATATCACAGGTACATGTAAAATGCTTGTATTTTCTGTAGTGTTCTTAAAATTTTATTTATATATGTATTATTAGTACTTTTATGAGTACAAAAGCGAAATTAACAATAAATAATACACGTGCAACTAAATAAAATCATATTTTGGTTGGCAAACGTGTAAAAATTTAACCATATTACCAACAACGAAGAACATGTGTAAGATATTACCCTACTACCAACAACAAAAGTACATGAGCAAATATCTTACCACATTACTAACAACTAAGCACATTAGTACTATTTTACTCAAATTTGCCATTCAGTCATTTATGATATTTTAAGGTTTGTTCTCTTGTCACGTTGGAACAACGACGACAATAGAAATAAACTTAAAATATTATTTTTTCCAAAATTTTGAACGTGCTGTGGCTATTTTCTACTTAAATGTAATTGCAAGCACATATTTATTATTACTTACCCCTAAATGGGCATTGATTGCATTAGGGTCTCTGTTTATCAAGTCAATATCACCACCCGACATGTTGTTGTTTGTGGTATAGCTGTCTAAAGTGTCTTTAGTGACTAAACAATGTGTTTTTTTTTAATTTATAAGGAACGAAATTACATGGCAACGGTCAGATTAATTAAATAAGCATGCACGTACATGTATTAACATGTAAATGTTTGATTAATTTCGCGGAATTAAATTAAGGTTGTTGTTGGCTTGTTGTTAATAAGGTACATAAAAATCAAATGACATTTGTAGAATGAATAACCGGTAATAGCATGTATATACCTGTACTATTCTCTATCTACTCTGTATTTCGTATACAAATTGTCTTTTGATAATATTTAACATAGCTGTGTTTAAGAAACAAGTGTTAATAATCCTAATTTACAAAAAACGAGAAATTACACGAATGACTGAGCCATAATAAAAATAACATATTCGTGATATAAATCAATTTTTATATATCCGTATATTAATATTAATTAATAGTACGATATTTCATCAATCGAAGTTGTCTGACAGTCAATTATAAAATTCTGGAACTAATACAGAAGATAATTTTTTATTACCATTTTTGTGCAAGAACGTCTTTACCTATTTGAATCCCTTAGAAAATTCATTAACCTACTATACATTAATTAAGACTAGGTTATGAAAGAGCCAGGATCTTTCTTCAGGTGTCGACCCTAAAGGGGGGCAAATCAAATTTAGAACATAGTATTTACAAACAAAATAGTCCTGTTCATCTTAGTGTATATTAAAAACTACTAACTGGATTTAAATGAATGAAAGTTTTTCTGAAAGGTGAATAAATTGGAAAAATTTCGAGTCCTAATTTGCTCTGTTCTAATGGTGTATAGTATGGTTTATGTCACATTCACTACATGACCTATAAACCAAGATTTTCTGAAAAGAAAGAGCTATTTTTAGAGCGGGACTTACCCCTGAAGCTGGTTTTCTCTTGGAAGGTTTTAAAGCGGTCATGAAATTATGAGAGAACATAGGCCTGTCACGTACGATTCTAGATAAATATGATGTCGGTCAAGAGCTGCACTAATTAAAAAAATAGCAAATTTAGTAGAAAATTTTAAAGAATTGGATTAGTGTTTTCTCCCTTTTATTACACAAGCACCATTTTTTTATATTCCCTCCCTTTGCCTGAAAATGTTTGAGAATGAAAGACTATAACCCATTACCTCATTTTAAATGCATATTTGAGTGAAAACCATGCTAGTGTTAAATTTCAGCCTAAAAATGATATTATGTTACATTTTAGATTTTTTTCAATAAAAACTGTATTCTCTGCCTAGAACAGTGTGTTTGGAGTTAAAAAATATATTGTTTCAGTGTTTCTCAGTAGCAGGTTAGTCAGACAGTCTAAATATTAGGTCGCAAAAACATCTATGTTGCCACAAATATTTAATATGGTGCCTATTTTTTATTTTTTAGATGCGGAATTTGTCAGTTGATACTATAGGACCGAGTCATGCTAAAATTGTTCTTTTTGGAATGTCATTGTTCGTTGAGGTGCAGTTCTATCTTTTTGAGCAACAAGAATATGAAATGGCTTAGTAGGAATGTTACAGATATTAAAAGTTTATAAAAGATCGAATATGCCCTCTAAAAAAGGAGGGGGGGGACACTTCATATTTTTTTATTTGTGAGATATAAATATAATGTATGTTTTTATTAGTATTCGGTATGTTATATACTATAGTGTTAAAATGTGATATATATTGAAATTGACATTTGAACTTAGGAAATTGAATATATTGCAAATAATGCATTACTTGATCTGCAAACACAGTTTGTGCTGATTAAGTATGTGCGCAGTCATTGAATCTTTTTCTGCGATTTTCCAAAACTGTTTTATAGAATGAAAGAAATATTAGGGTGTTGGTCAGATATATTTAGGCTACAAATAGGCAAAATTTTGTACAATTTGATAGATAAACACATGCTCTTTATGACAAGACAGAAATTACTTCAATTTTGAGATTATTTTATTGAAACGAGCGCATTTAATTGAAAATTTAATGTAATATTGAATATTGTATAACACAATATTCACGTTTAACCAAATAGTTGTATATTTCTTTAAGTTGTATATTTCTTTCTTTTGTTATTACTTATTTATTGCTCCATTTTTTTCGTTTTTTTTCTTTTTTGGATTCTTTCTTCCTATCAATTTACATAGCGTTTGTAAAAATATTGGTTTGTCCGTGGATCAGGTGGGAGAATGTTGAATTTGATAGTGTTTAGATTATCAATGTAATATTTTAGCAACAATTCTTTACGTTTTTCGTTACAAAAACAGCAGTCAAAGATATAATGGTATTTATTACCAATGATATTATAGTTGCACAAATTGCAAGTGCGGTTTTCTCGTGAGATGTTAGCCCATCTGCCAGTTTCCATGGGTAAAAAATGGTTGTTGGTTCTGAATCGACACAAAACGATTGCATCACTTTTATTCAAAATATAAAAGTATTTTTCGAAGTCTAGATTGGTTTTAAATATTCTATAAGTAGTTGATTTTACTGATTCCATGACAATGCCATTTTTGCATAAATTGAACAGTTAGCCGCTGTTATAATCTCATTTTTAATTCATATAAGTTAGTTAGATATTCAGTATCACTCAAGTAGTTAAATCCAGAGTCATCAAAGATAGATTTAATAAAATGTTATAATTTAAATGATTTACAGCCTCTATCATACAACTTTTTGGCAAATTTATGAATAATACTTGATTTTTGACTGTTTTCTACAAACAAGTTTACACCAAAAAGGAAATGCATCCGATTTCAACATCAATACCAATGGGATATCTGCCATGCTCACCATAGATCATATAGTTAGGTGTGGATGGCGTTAGGTTTTAAAGAATCTTGCAAAATTTCAAATGTATTTTGTCCAAAAAATCATTTTTACCGAAACCCCAAATCTCACACCCATACAGCATTATTGGTTTTACCATTTTATCAAATAACAGTAGTTGCAATTTATTGTAAGCGACCTATTTTTAAAAGTGAGAACATAGCTCGGAGAGCCCTATCTGCCAAACGATTTTTGGCCATATCATAGTTGCAAGTTTTAGTAAAAGTAATTGCAAGATAGTCAAATTCGTCAACAATGTCAACGCTGGAGCCATTTTAAGAGAATATCAATATCCAAATATCATCACTTTAGTTTTGTTAACATACACTTTAAGTTTCCAAATATCACAATATTAAGTAAAATAACTGCCGATTATGTTTCTCGTGCACAGATGGTCAAATTCAGAGTATCGATGCCGGACCTTCGCCTTGTCAAGTTCTTGTGGAATTCCTGAACCTTTTATACTAGAAGCCAGCATATTGTTTTAAGCCACCCTGGTTAATACAGTAATGCCTGGTGTGCTTGTGAGAATAGATTAGCAAAATTAAATGAATTTCGTAACTTATATGGCCAACAAGCATTAGATTACCTTGCAAATATTGTATTGCTTACTTGTCTTACAATTTATATTCCCAGGCGACTGCGAAATTGTATGTTAGCGGTCTCAATTTTGTTTCAAAAAGTAAAGGTCTAGACGATACCACTCGATCATTTCTTGCTAAACAAATGTTGCAGGGCATGGTCAGGTTATATGGGGAACCATATTTATGTCTTCCTGTCACTACTAAATTGATAATTTGTTTGTTTGTTTAAATATAGTTTAACGCCACCTTCAGCAATTTTTCAGTTAAATCATGGCGTCCAGTTTTTATTGGGGGAGGAAGCCGGGGCACCCGGAGAAACCCCCCCCCCTTTCGGTAGGAAAACTGGTGATGATGGTGTTTATCCTTCATTGTGAAAGATATATTGACCAATACGCTTCAATGAAGTCTAAGTGTAAACATATTTATGTTAGGATCCGGAAACAAGTCACAGACTTATATTAATCCGTTTCCTATAGATACTATAGTTACATTAATAAAGGATAAAAACTAGTTACAAGATAAGCAAATTTTATAACAGTAGTGATATTTAAAATAAATTGTGGATACAGGAAAACACAGATGAATTTTAGCAGAGATGACGTTTTAATCGAATCGCTTAGTACTAAGTATATATTCTTGAACTGTCAAAAATAAATCAACATTTTCGTCATATGAGAGGTCCGGTTAGCCATGTGTCTGAACGGGTAAATTGTTGACGATGTTGCTAAGATGGTGTTGGCGTTGTTGAATAAAAAGTGGGCATTGTAATAGGTCGTGGATTGCTGTCTCATCCTCTCCACAACGACAAAGCGGCGAATCAACTTTATTGTTAACGAACAAGTCCCGTTCTAGGAACTCCTGAAACCTTCTTTGCTAACCCTCATGTTTATATGTATCCAAATTATCAAGGCTGGTATGTTTCTAAACTGCTTGGCAGTGAGAATATTTTTGGTTTTTAATCGTATTCTCATGGGCGGATTTTTGAAATACGTGTTTAATATAATTATTGGATCGAACAACAGTATTTTGTACAAAAGGCTAAAAGGCTACATTTTTCACCCCTATACCACTAACTTTTACAGTAGCATTCAAAATGTTTAACCTTTGTTCCATCCGAATTGATTTATTGTTTGTTAACTTGTTCTGGTCTAGGTTTTAGCTAAAATACTGCTCGCTGGACGTAAAGCAAACATCCAATCAATCAATCAATCTATCTATTTATCGAAATGTTAGGCAGTTTCAATAACATAATCGTATAATAAGGGTATCATAAGCATGTTAGATGAGTCTTATTTATTTGATATTCAGGCAAAAACTGATACATTATCAGAGTTTTTGTTAATTTCTTCTACTATAGATGTACTCCATATACTAGTACTCGACTCCAATCTTAATTGACAAGGATTGCCAGTTTTCCTACCGCAGGTCGGTGGTTCTCTCCGGGTACTCCGGCTTCCTCCCACAATAAAAATTGGACGCCACGATATAGCTGAAAAATTGCTGAAAGTGGCGTTAAATAACCCTTCAAACCAAACCAAACCATATACTAGTACTTATACCTATAATGTCTACAATTGATATTTGAGATCGATTTTTGTATTGATCAGCTGCGACATAATACAAAACAGGAACCCTTTCTTTATATTTTTCGCTTAAATAAAAACCCCAAAATGATTTTTTTAAACAAATCAATAATTATTTGAATCACAACATTATTATAAATAGTTAACAAGCAAATAAAATATTCGTTTAAAATATAAGATACACTGTCTTTGAAGCAAAGAAATTAATTTACTTAACAATGACTAATAAAAGTTCGTAATAATTGTATGTCTTGTTACAGTTCATGTCTTTTTGAAAGCATTAAACACTGATCCGAGCGCTTCACAACAGGGAACCAGACAACAGTTGATACATATTGCGTATATTCTCTGACAAACACCACAGTTCATTTCGAAGAGCTTCGTCATTGGTGATACGATCCAAATATGGTAGAAAGCCACATAAGCGAATGTACAGGCCCATTCAGCAGCCAAACATATACCACAGAGGAGGGTCAGGATGTTGTAACATAACTTCTTCCAGCAATCGAAACATTTGTATGAGAGTTTCCATACACAGTCCAGACTGTGTACTCCATCTGGTTCTCCAAATACATCGTTGAAATATAATGTCTGGAAATAATAAAGTACGTGGTAATTATTTTGAAAGACTTGAACAATATTCGTTTAGTTATGTAATAAATATCGCAATAAAAGACAATTAAAAAGTGTGGTTTCTCAATTGTTTATTTTTTAAATTTAAGTTAAAACAATGAATTCAGTTGCATAACTTGACAGACGTATTGTTCATGGAGGAAAACCAGGACAGCCATATCCCAGTTTAAAAACAAAACAGAAGACAATAATGGGTACTCACCCCTAGATGATCATTGATGCCGTTGGGATCTCTGTCTATCATGTCAATTTCTCCTCCCATTGTGTACTTATATAAGTATCAGGCTTGTGGTCAGTGTAGGAATGACAGTTAGTTTATTTTTCTTCTAATTTAAAGGATATATGCTTTATTAAGTATTATGTTGATGTTAAGTTTATATGGTAACGGAACAATTAGATTAAATGACATGTCAATTATGACACTGGAGTGAACACTGTTTCATTGATTACATTAAGGCTGTGTCAGCTCGTAAAATATTAAATAAAAAAACTAAATTCATGAATAAGTAAGACATATTTTTTCATAAATAAAATATGTTAAAAAAATAATAAAAGGATTGGTGCCTCATTGGGTAAATTTCAATGAAGCGTACAAATAACTGTATAAAAAGAAAAGTAAAACAAAAAGTTTATTTAAAAACAAGTACTATCTTTAAAAAAGATAACCGACGCAGTAAAGATATAAATTGAGTTATGCATTGAACTACGAATCGCCTTTATTGTCATACAAATTCCCCGTTTCAATAGACCAGAAATGTTTGATGGAAATTTTTTGGGGGAAGTACTGACGGACAATTATTACTACGTGAATGAAATCATGAACCTATAAATTAACACTAGTCCCAGATGAAACGAGTTTGAAATTATTCATTTATACTTGTGTGCCCCTTTTATTTACGTGTTTTCGATATTAACAGATTTACCATGCATACAGTTAACCTAAAATTGATAATGTACATACAACTACATGTACTTTGCTGTACATGTACATGTATTCCAGAAAGTTTATTGCCATTATGTATTGAAACCCACTGCCTAAGATATAGAAATGAAGTTATTCTGCGAGCACCAAAGCAGTTATACAATAAATGTAAACAAATTGAATATTAGAAATTTTTAAATAAAATGTTTATAGTTTAAAATTTACTGAATAAGCAAAGTATACTTTACAATTAGAGCCACAACCCTCTATATCTATGTGTGTACTACGACGGACGCCCAAGAACAATAATACATTTAATTTAATATCATCATGAATATAAAATGATTGTTAATTTGTATTTAGAAATTAATTAAAATTTCGTCTCTTCTTCTTTTTTATCCTCCATAAAAGCCCGCTAAAATCCAGCGTGTTAATATGCATTTAATTTGCGCTGTACTTCAAATAAAAAATATTTAACATTTTTGTACAAGTTGTTTGATATAAAATTTTACAAACTGCAGCCCATCTCTATCGTTCTTTATACTTAAATTGCACTATAAAATAATTTTATAAACAAACAGACGGTAAAATCTAATAATAATAGTACACAATTTGAAAGGTGAATTACCACCCTGTTCCGAGCCCCTGTCCAATTTACCACCCTGTTCCGAACCCCCGTCCAATTGGTTTTTAACCAATCAAGAAGCAGAATTACGAGAGGTGAAGTGTCATGAGGTCAAAGGGTAAAAAGTGAATATAATACCGACTGCGTCGGAAAAAGTAGCTAAGTAGTAAGTCCAGTATTGTTTCTCTTTGTAGCATTTGCAAAGACAGTGTTACTTATCCATCGAACCAGAATCATTAATGAAATAACTCATAATACTGTGGGCCATTTTGGTAATGTATGGAATTGGAGCTGGACCAAAGCGAAGGTGAGGTCCATATGTCATATATTGAGTTTGGGGGGAGGGGTTGAAAGAAATGTTCGAATGCTTTAATACCAACAAAACAAAACAAGATTAATCATCATAAAACCTGAGTGTATATGGCCCGAAAATATATATATTCAAAAATATTTTTCGGAACGAAATACAAATATTGTAAGGAAATGTATCATAATATGATTATAATGCAGAATTATTTAAAAATGCAAATATCGATGATTGCTTGTGGTTTTCAAGAAAAAAATAATACTTTTATGAACACGTGTACCTTCGAATCTGTTGATGCACACGATAAAAGGAATATTTTGTGGATATTTTATAAAAATACCTTTAATACCAACAAAACTAAGAAAGAGATTGATCAACATTAAACTCATCAATTATAAATTTAGCGTGTATATGGCCCGAGCTCCAGGCATTTATCAAAATAATGCCCGCAACAAAATACAAAGACAAATAGAAAAAGGAAATAGTTAAGTCTACATTCTGTTACGCATGTTAACGCATAGCATTATATCATGTAGCATTTACATTATATGATAAACGTATATCGATGAACAACAAACCATTGTTAAACTGGTCGGGAAAACATGGCGGATAGTGGTTTACACCTGTGATAGTGGGATCAATTTCAGGAAATTTCATAGTCAGCCGGAGTCGGAGCCAGGAGATACAGATACTATTATCTTGAATGATGACTTTGACAAGAAGTCTGAGTTTCTTGATATTAATCACTTAAGTACATGGCATGGGCAAAAACAAATCAAAGCGTAAGCGGATAAATGAATCTACTATGTCGAGTGCACCGCCAACACCACAAAACAACTTGACTTTTAATGCGCTACAAAGTGCAAATCATACTTTATATGGACCGGACAGGAGGGATAGAGAGTCTCAAGATGTGAACAAAAATAAACTTGAAATTTGTAGTCTGAATGTCTGTGGTTTGAAATCAAAGCTACTGAATCCTGACTTTCATTTATTTATAAAACGTTTTGATATCTTATTGTTACAAGAAACTAAAATTTATGAATATGATTAGCTATACTTACCCGATGGTTATTCATTTAAAGCAAAATATAGAAAAAATGCTATTAGAAAATCTGGTGGTATCATTGTTTTATATAAAAATGAATATATTTCAAATATTGACTTTATAGAATCTGATTGTGACTTCGTACTGTGGCTTAAAATTAAAATTCTATTTAATACAGGTCTGAATAATCTATTGCTAGGGTCAGTATATATCCCCCCTGAGGGTACCAAGTACTCATGTGATGATGCATTTATTGAAATAGAAAATGATCTGGTCAGTTTTAGTCAAAATGGGGATTTTATGTGTCTTATGGACGATTTTAACGCAAAAACCGGTACCCTACAGGACTTTGTTCAACCTGATGAAGCTTTGCTAGATATTTTAAATTTAAATGATGAAACAGACCTTATAACATACATGTATGATTATGAGAATCTACTCCGCGTAAAAATGCCTCTGCATAGAAAAAGTTCTTGTAAAGGTAAAGTGAATGCTTTTGGTAATAAACTACTTGATATTTGTAGAAAAAATAATATTTATATTATGAATTGTAGGGCTGGTATTGACAAATCTATTGGTGAGCGAACATTTAAAGATAAAACTAATTGATTATTGCTTATGCTCGTCTAATTTATTGTACTATATATCAGATTTTGAGGTACAGGAGTATTCGCCAATGTTTTCGGATGTCCATAGCCCTCTACGCTTATTTTTGTCAAATTCCGCTTTTGAGAATAAGCAATTACGCGACGAACGCGAAAACGATACAGCACTAGAACGTGCAAAACGCTGGGACACCAATAAACGCGACATGTACATACAGCGAATCACTCAAGATGATCGATTTGATGAGATTAGCTTCATGGTAAATGAACTTGTTTATAATGAGCGCAACTCTAGTTTAGAAACCGACCCTGAAAACGTAAATTCTATTGTTAATCTTATATGTGAATTATTTTGACAGCGCGGCAAAATCATCTTTCGTTACAGTAGTTAAATGTAACAAGTTTAAGAAACATTGTAAAAAAACGGTTCATGACCAATGGTTCAATAATGAATGTAAACAGAAAAGAAACGCTTTCCATAAGGCAAGAAGGACTTATAACAAGTTTAAGACAGCTGCAAATAAAAACTGTTTAACTGAAGCTAGTCGCAAATATAAAAAGACGCTAAACAAAAGTTTTGAAAAGTATCAAAACAAAGTCTTGAACGAAATCCGTACAGCCAACACCTCTGACCCCAAACAATTTTGGAGTATCCTAAATCGTATTTCAGAGAAGGACAAGCAACCGGTCGAAGCGTCGCTATCAGATTTATACGAATACTTTAGAAATGTAAATGAAACCGACAAGGAAGTTGATGAGTTAAATTATGAACTAATCGAAAATCAAGAGAGTGAACTTTTAAATGATCCTATATCTCAGTCTGAAATTAGAGATGTTATTATGAACTTCCGTAATGATAAATCATGTGGGCTTGATAATGTATATAATGAGTACCTAAAACATACTTGTGATATTATGATTGAAATTTATGTAAAACTTTTTAACTATATCTTTGATACTGGTATTATACCAGACAGCTGGTCAGTTGGTGTTATAACTCCCATATTTAAAAATAAGGGGTTAACTAAAGACCCGAAAAATTACAGACCGATCACTTTGATGAGTTGCTTTGGGAAGGTTTTCACTGGAATAGTAAATAATAGATTAACTAAATTTTCGGATGAGGTGGGTCTAATATCACAAGTCCAGTCTGGATTTAGGAAGTCACATTCAACCAGTAACAATATATTTATATTACATAGTCTAATCAATTTTTATATTTCAAAAAATAAGAAACTCTTTTGCACTTTTGTCGATTTTAGTCGAGCATTCGATACAGTTTCGAGGGTAGGGCTACGGCAAAAATTACTACAAAATAACATTAACGGTAAATGTTTCAAAATTATAAAAAAATCTTTATCAGAATGTAAAATCCTGTGTAACAAAAAATGGTCAAAAATATATGCTTGTAACATAGGAGTAAGACAAGGTGAGAGCTTGTCTCCTTTCTGGTCATCCTTGTTTATTAATGATATGGAGCAATACTTAGACCTAAATGGTGTAGAAGATTTAAGTATGTTTGGTAATGCCTCTGAGGAGCAAATTGATATTTACTTGAAATTTTTTCTCTTACTGTACGCTGGCGACACATTTTTGATATCAGAGAGTGTCGAAGGCATGCAAACAATGTTAGATATTTTTCAAGACTATTGTTATACTTGGAAACTTCAAGTTAATGTTGAAAAAACAAAGGTTGTTGTTTTTAAAAAGAGGAGAGTTAATGAAAATGTTGTATTAACTTTTAACAATAATTTTTTCTAGACGTCTGTGATTCGTATAATTATTTAGGAATTCTTTTTCATTTTAACAATAGTTTTGTAAACGCAAAGAAAAAACTAGTTGAGCAAGCACAAAAAGCTTTATACTCAGTGTATTATAAAATTAGAAATCTAAATTTGCTAATTGACCTCCAGTTAAAAATTTTTGATACTCTGGTGAAACCTATATTACTTTACTCTTGTGAAGTCACGGGGTCCGATAAAAATGATAACATTGAAAAAATTCATCTCCAATTTCTCAAGAGAATACTTAAGAGTCCGATCGACTACACCAAACCACATGGTATATGGAGAATTAGGTCATTACCCGCTGAATATTGACATTAAATGTCGTATGCTTACTTTTTGGAATAGAATTACTTCATCCAGAACTTTATCTTCCAAAATTTATTTACTCTTATATAAACATTTTATGAATGAAGAGAACGGGTTTAAGTGGTTGCAATGTATTAAATCCATTTTAGATGATACTGGGATGAGCTTTCTGTATACTGATAACATACATGTTAGTAACGAGTGGTTGAAGATAAATGCAAGGCAGATTTTAAGGGATCAGTTTATTCAAAAATGGAGGTCTGATCTTGCTAACTCATCCAGAGGAACATATTACCTCTCTTTTAAACATGAGTTTAAGCTCGAGACTTATCTACTCAGACTAAATCAAGTAAACAGTATGCTTATTACTAAACTACGTCTTTCTAATATTAAAATTCCAATTGAAACCGGACGTTGGCATAAGATACCAAGAGACAACAGAATATGTCAAAAGTGTAATATCGGAGCGATTGGAGATGAATTCTATTACCTTTTCATTTGTAATAATAGTGATTTTATTGAAATTCGGAATAAATATATTCCAAGGTATTTTACTATATATCCAAGCATAAATAAAATGATAGGCATTTTCCATTTATGTAATATAAAGTTGTTGATAAATGTATCCATATTTATTAAGAAAATGTGTTCCTTGTTATAACCAGCTGTTTCGAATATATCAATTATAGTTGAAATTGTCTTCACTATCCCCCATGTTTTTCTTTCATACATTTACACATGCATATGTACATTATGTCAGTTTTGTTAAAATTTACATTTTGATGCATGTATAATGCTTATGTTGCGCTTTAGCGCCTGAGTTTGATTAATAAAATCTTGAAAAATCTTGTTAAATATAACTTAACTTCATAAATAAACCACCTTTACCAGAATGTTTCATTACAAGCCCCGGGTTTATTAAAGGGTCCTCTGGCAGTCCAATTAGACATTCCAGTTTTAATTTAGGCTAAATCTATAATACGATGGTAAATATTTATTGTACGACAATATCTTTATTCATATTTTAATGTCAATACAGTAATTTGAAAAAGCCATTATAAGTACATGACATGTATAGTTACGGTTTTGCTATAACTGACCGATACTATTAGCCAGGGTTAAACAAACAATTTCGTTCACATAGGCATTGTTCACTCGTATATACGTATTGATATGAATTTAAATACACTCTGTTTATTGTAAAACATTATGTTGCTGAGATTTATAGATTATTTACGTTTTTTGAAACGAGATGCGTTTTCTCGTCCATATCTCATCGAAGGGCGACAGCCCTGAGATGAGATAACGAGAAAATGCATCGAGTTTCATAAAACGTAAATAATCTGTTTATCGCTGTTTTGTAACATTGTGACGTCACAGTGTTTACTTAACGACGTCTTGATAGCGAGCTGAGATGGGCCTATCTCACGCTAGTAGAGTGAGATGGAATAATATCGCACACAAAGGTCAAAGGAAAATACTGCAAAATAGCGATAATTGTTTCTCTCATTGGAAAACAGTTGCAATCGAAAAATCTATTGAAATGTGCCTGCTAAATTGTTTAAACAGCACAAAAATAATATTACATATGTAACTAAAGGGCACCCTATCGTTGTAGAAGTGAGGATTGCCACGACATAAAACAAACAAATGAAGCCGCGGACTACAGTGGTCACATGCTTGGAAAGCACACACTTCTAGCACGCTAAAGATCCCTTATAAAGATGTCAATAAGAGTAGACTAGTTGCTGCCGCCACATAATAATACATTTTTTTCTGCCCTACCTAATGCCCCTTACCGTAATACTATTAAATAGTTTTTCAGTGGCAGTATAATTTTTTGTCCTTTAGAGAATCTTATTTCTCCAATCGATTTATTAATTGTTAACTTGCTTTTTGTGCTGAAAAACTGTTCACTGGACGTTAATGTAATTATCATATCTTCATTTCTACTAACAATCAACTTTTCTGATTGCTCACTAGACGATAAACAAGAATTAATCAGCATTAAATTGACCTACAATTTATTTAGTATATTTATCGTTAGCAGTGACGTTCGCTCCCACCCCCCCCCCCCCCCCCTTAAAAAGGGAAAAGAAAGAGAAAGTGAAAAAGGAGGAAAGACAGAGAGAGAAAAGAAAAAGTGAGCAAGAGTGTGTTAAAAATGGTACAATTTGTACTCCTCAAAACCTTCTCCAATGCTTAAATTTCACCAGCTTCCCCCCTTACCCCCCACCAGGGCGCTGCGGTCACTAGACCCATTGCAAGAACTTCGTCCCCCCTAGCCCAATTTTGCATGTATAGACTAACAAATGCCGAATTTTAAATTTAGTTGTTGATTACCGTTAACTAAAATTGTACCGACTGTTGTGGGTAGAGTGTACTCGACTCCAATCTTATTGACAATTATTGTCAGGTTTTCTACCGCAGGTCGAGGGTTTTCTCCGAGTATTCGGCTTCATTTACTTATAAAAACTGGACGCAATGATATAGCTGAAATATTGCTGAACGTCGCGTTGAAACATCAGTCAAATAATCAAAATAATTCGTTCTAACTCGTTCTCACATATAAACCCGGTTGTTCTTGAGAGTTTTATTGATTTGTAGTTAATCTTCAATTTGTAATCGTTATTTCAGTCATAAGTTTAGCACTTGGTGTTCTAAACGAATAATTTTGTATTCGTACGTTAATATGTTACTGATTGTAATTGGTTCGTCCTTATTAATTAGACTGTGTATTCCTGTAACCGTTGTTTTACTCTACTACAGTATAACACGAAATAAATTATAGCTTCTTGTTATCTGATATCTGGTGTACAAGAGATTTAGCAGTGTATAAATAGTGTTTTTGTTTTAACAGTTTAGTCATTAAAAACCTGGTTTATGATATTAATATTTAGCCACTAGCACAATTAAGTAGCAGTTCTAAGAAAAAATAAGAGAAGCCATCCTTCAAAGCAGCTACCCCAGAACCATTCCTGATCAGACTAGCTCATCATAATATAGAAGAGTGTCTGACTAAAACAGCATGAAGTAAAGTGTGTATGACCTCGTGTCTTTTTGAAAGCCTTAAAAACTGATCCGAGCACTTCACAACATGGAACCATGCAACAATTTACACGCTTGGGCGATAATTCTCTGACAAATATCTCAGTTCATTTCGAAGAGCTTCATTGATGGTGTGATGCACCAGATATGGTAGAAAGCAACGTAAGCAAATGTACAGGCCCATTCAGCAGCCATACATATACCACAGAGGAGGGTCAGGATGTTGTAACATAACTTTACAATTATAAACAAATGCTTTAACATTTTATTACATGTAGTTATAATATCAATTGTACTAACATCAAATATAAGTTAAGTTTTAAAGAAAATATGAAATATGAAATAATATCACAGATTTGTATCTTCGAAATTTACAAATTATATTAAACAACAATTCAGATAACGTCATATTAAGTTGTTTTATGAAGGCTATGACTTTTTAAAAGCACTGAACACTGTTCCGACGGCTTCACAGCACGGAACAAGGCAACAGTTTATACAGGTGGCGTAAATTCTCTGGAAAATACCGCAGTTCATTTCGAAGAGCTTCATTGATGGTGTAATGCACCAGATATGGTAGAAAGCAACGTAAGCAAATGTACAAGCCCATTCAGCAGCCAAACATATACCACAGAGGAGGGTCAGGATGTTGTAACATAACTTCTTCCAGCATTCGAAACATTTGTATGAGAGTTTCCATACGCAGTCCAGACTGTGTACTCCATCAGGTTCACCAAAGACATCGTTGAAATGTAATGTCTGAAAATAACAGTTAACACCATTGGAATAACTAGTAAAAAGTGGGATCTGATTAGCTTTATAATATTATCACAATAAACAGTGTTTTCGTGTCCTTATCGAAGTTTAATAGAAAAGCTAATTAATTTGCAATAATTTACACATATATTTACAGTATATGTATATTTTTAAATATTTTTTACTTTCAATCAGTTGTACAATAAAGTAAATTTGTTACAAACTATTTTATAAACTATACTTACCCCTAAATGAAAGTTAATTCCATTTGGATCTCTGTTTACCATGTCAATTTCTCCTCCCATTTTGTGCATGTAAATGTCTAAGGCTGTGTTTAAAGTATATAATTTTTTCCTTTATTTATAGAGAGTTATGTTTAAGGTTAACATAGTAACGGAATAATTAATTTGATTTATAGGCACCTTGGCAGTGAGTGACAATTTTGTTAATTACATTAAGTATGGAGAACTTGTCACTGCCTCAACAAATATATTAACCAACACAAAATCTATGAAATGACACAAACAGTTTTTAAACAATAACAATAATTAAATAGTGTAAAAAATTAATTAAGTTTAAAATCTAGTGCCATAATAATAATGCATTAAAAATAATACGAAATTCGAAAAACATGAAAATTTGGACCTTGCACATATATTTGAAGATACTTTATCCTCAGAATAATTTATTTAATCGATTACTGTGATCCAATAAACAATCTTTTAAGGAGTAACGTTAAAAAGTCTGCTGGTCGGATAAGGTTATTTCACATTTCCCCTTGTATATTTCAGAAAGCAAGAACGCAAAATGGACATATCCTGCCACAATTGCAAAACGATTGTGCACATCATTTGCAAATATCTAATATCCAACGTATGAAATGATAACATTATTTAATAAGACCGCCTTTGTTATTCATTACAGTAAAATGTTCACATTTGAAATGTAATTGTAATTCTTAATTTCACTTTGATGGTGAATATAATTAAATAGCTGGTGTATTTAGAAGGATTCTTTATATGAACAACAGAGGTTCGAGCTAAAACCAAGAATACTGGTGCATGAACAGCAGGGTTCAGCTTTAGAGCTGCAGATACCTGATCCCGAACCAGCAAACCCAGTTGTCCAGGGAGTTGAAGAACCGCACGAGCAACAACTGCATCATAAAAGCAAATAGCCCGCTCTAGTCACTCTAACAATTATATTTTGTTAAATAATATTGAAACTTGAAACTCATCGGCAGCCTCAAATGAGCGTTGTAATTCCTGTGTATTCGAATGAAACAGATGTATTTATAACTCCCAGTGTAAAAGAAAAAGTTCAGAATGTCGAATATGTAGATGTGGCTCAATTTATGAGGCACAGCTTTGAAAAAAATGTTAAACAAAGATAAAAAAATTTAGAAATCAAAAACGGCAAACTTGTTTTATACGGAAGCCGATAAGGGTCATTTGAAAAAAAAAACGACATAGCTATGTCGAAATAACGACAAAGCATGTCGTAATAACGACATATGTAGCTATGTCGAAATAACGATATAGCATGTCGACATAGCTATGTCGTAATAACGACATAACATGTCGTAATAACGAAATAGCTATGTCGAAATAACGACATAGCAATTTGAAATAACGATTAATACTAATATCACCGGAACGATATAACTTTATCTGGACTTTCCTGTCGCTGTCGAAACAATAACTACTGGACAGTGATACCTTGATTATGAGCAATTACAAAAAATTTCAATGCAAATTTTAATTGTTCATTCTGTGAAATGCAATTTATATCTAGTTCGGCTTTTGTCCCCTGTGTAGCATTATATCTAGTTAGGGTTTTCACCATGTGCATAAACTACAGAATAAAACCTTTTACTAGCTTGATTTGTCCCGTACGTATTTACTGTAGAATGGATCATTATATCTATTTTGGCTTTTTTCTCCATTTAGGATCAATCCATTATAAAGATCAATTGATGATTGCAAGGCCTCACGAAAGCAACTGTCTCAAAGCTTCAATATGAATCTACTTTGATTTTTGATTTTCTATTGAACTGTGGACCTTCATGGGAAAAACTTGAGACGTTTTATACAGGATGAAATTAAGTTGCCGCTTAATATTATATTTCGTCAAGTGTGACGTTTGGGAAGTAAACAAACCCGCGACGTTACTATATATATATATATATATATATGCTTGATTTTGATAAAAGTTTAGATCTTGACGGGTACCGACTATATAGGCGTTGTAGAGGCAACATAGAGGGATCGTTATCAGAATACAAAAGTATAGGTCATGTTCGAAAACTTTGTGACCAAAATCAGGCAGATATAGACCCACTCTATATATATAGGGTCGAAATTGGTTGTTCGTTCCTAACTTCAGATTTTCGAACATGAAAATGACCTCTACTGTTCTATTCTGATTCCCTTTGAATCATAGTCCTTTGGAATAGTTTGCTTCATGTCGGTATTAGTTGTATAAACATCAGCAATCTGGTTCTCCTGTTCATTTTTGGAAATCTACTCTATACCATTTACCTGAACGTTTGAAACCTGCATACCCGTGACAAAGATCAAATTGCTTATTATTCACATACAGGTTATTCCTTAACGAGAATCGCTTTAAGGCTTTCCTTTCTAGCTTCTCTTAGAACATGAACAGGTCGCTATATCTCTTTAAGCAAATCATGGGCAAATTGCTCACTCAGCCCGACTGGGCTTCCTTTCAGTATGATGATAATCGTACTGTTTCTCTCAATTTAAAATCATCAAACGTGGCCAAAATTAATCGCGGGTTTGTTACTTCACAAACGTCGAACTTGACGAAAAATAATATTATGCGGCAAATTCATTTCACCATATATAAAACTTCTCAACAAGTTTTCCCCATGAAGGTCCACAATCCAATAGAAAATCAAACTGCTTTTAGTCAATTCATATTAAAGCTCTGAGATAGTTGCTTTCATGTCCTTTTTTTGCTCTTGAATTTCAAACAGTTCTTTCTTTATTTCTGAACCCTTTCCTGGACTAACAGACCCACAAAAGGCCTTGTTATACTCAACTGGTATTTACAATGGATAGACCTAAATGGAGACAAAAGCCAAACTAGATATAAGGGTCCATTCTATATTAAATACGTACGGGATAAATAAAGCCACAACTAGATATAAGGCTTTATTCTGTAGTTTATTCACACGGTGAAAACCCAAACAAGGTATAAGGCTACACAGGTGACAAAAGCCGAACTAGATATAAATTGCATTTCACAGAATGAACAATAAAAATTTGCATTGGAATTTTTTGTAATTACTTATAATCAAGGTATCACTGTCCAGTAGTTATTGTTTCGACAGCGACAGGAAAGTCCAGATATAGTTATTTCGTTCCGGTGATATTAGTATTAATCGTTATTTCAAAAGTGCTATGTTGTTATTTCGACATAGCTATTTCGTTATTACGACACATCTATGCCGTTATTACGACATAACTATGTCGTTATTACGACATGATATGTCGTTATTACGACATGCTATGTCGTTATTTCGACATAGTTATGTCGTTATTACGACATGATATGTCGTTATTTCGACATAGCTATGTTGTTATTACGACATGCTATTTCGTTTTTACGACATGCTATGTCGTTATTTCAACATAGCTATGTCGTTATTACGACATGCTATGTCTTATTTCGACATAGCTATGTCGTTATTACGACATGTTATGTCGACACATTTTTTTTCAAATGATCCTTATCGGCTTCCGTAGTTTTACAACCTAGACTTCAAAAAACAAAAGCATAGATTTATTAGTTCATTGAAAATTATGTATCTATCATTCACATACTGCTGATGGGTTTATTCGTTACATAACTTTTGCCAGAAGCGTGGTTGAAGAAATCCGATTAGCAGGTAGTTACTTTGAGAACATCAATTTAGATTAAGAATTTCCAGGAACCCATTATTAAAATCCTTGGGTTTAATTGATAGTGAGCTATGGTTAAGCTTTATAGCTTAAACTTGTACTACAGCTAATAGCCAAAAGTCATCTAAATATTGTTATGATTACAACTATAACGGCATATGCAACAAATTTAACTGCACTTATCGCCATGTGCCATGCCGTAAATGTCAGATGACCGCTGAAGCTGGTTCAAGCAAAGGTCAACAAACACGAATAGTCATTCTGTCAAGGCTATGCAGCTGTCGAAATAGCATGTAACTATGTTATGATAGAAATTCATGTGTTTCTTGCATAATTTACTATTAAAGACGAGATCATTTTTGCAGGGCATGATCAGGTTATATCGGGCACCATATTTACGTCTTCTTGTCACTACTGAATTGAGAATATTTTCAGTTGCTTTTAACGATGAATGTTCTTCTTTGAATGCTAGTTGTTGTTTTTCTGTCTTGTCTTTACCATTTATGTTTTGCTAAGAGTCGGTGAAATCACTTGTTCAAGTAAGTTATAGAACCCGACAAATTAACCTACACATTCATTTAGGATATGAAGCGCCACGCATCTAGCCTACCGCAGGTAGGGGGGGGGGGGGGGTTCCAGGTACTCCGGCTTCATTCCCCAATAACAACTGTTATAGCTGAAAACTTCCTGAAAGTGGCGTTTAACACCATTCAAACAAAAACACATCTAAGCAAAACGGATTGTAGAGATGTCGAAATTCAACGTAAAGGACGTTCACGATCTTATACAATGTAAGGATCTGCAAACAAGTCACAGACTTACATTAATCCGTTTCCTATAGATACTATAGGATGAAAACTAGTTACAACATAAACAAATAAGCTTGTATATTTTATAATAGTAGTGATATTTAAAATAAATTTTGGATACAGGAAAACACAGATGAATTTTTAGCACAGAGATGAGGTTTTAATCGAATCGCTTAGTACTAAGTATATATTCTTGACCTGCCAAAAATAAATCAACATGTTCTTCATATGAGAGGTCCGGTGAGCCATGTGTGTGAACGGATAAATTGTTGACGATGTTGCTAAGATGGTGTTGGCGTTTTGAATGAAAAGTGGGCATTGTAATAGGTAGTGGATTGCTGTCTCAACCTCTCCACAACGACAAAGCGGCGAATCAACTTTATTGTTAACGAACATGTCCGTTTTAGGAACTCCTGAAACCTTCTTTGCTAACCCTCATGTTTATGTGTATCCAAATTATCAAGGCTGGTATGTTTCTGAACTGCTTGGCAGTTAGAATACTTTTGGTTTTAATCGTATTCTCATGGGCGGATTTTGAAATACAATTTAACTGTAGATCGTTTAATATAATTTTTGGATCGAACAACAGTATTTTGTACACAAGGCTAAAAGGCTACATTTTCCACCCCTATACCACTCACTTTTACAGTAGCATTCAAAATGTTAACCTTTGTTCCATCCGAATTGATTTATTGTTTGTAAACTTGTTCTGGTCTAGGTTTTATCTAAAATACTGCTCGCTGGACGTAAAGCAAACATCCAATCAATCAATCAATTTATCGAAATGTTAGGCAGTTTCAATAACATGATCGTATAATAAGGGTATCATAAGCATGTTAGATGATTCTACATGCAGTCTTATTTATTCGATATTCAGGCAAAAAACTGATACATTATCAGAGTTTTTGTTAATTTCTTCTACTGTAGATGTACTCCATATACTAGTACTCGACTCCAATCTTAATTGACAAGAATTGCCAGTTTTCCTACCGCAGGTCGGGGGTTCTCTCCGGGTACTCCGGCTTCCTCCCCCAATAAAAACTGGACGCCACGATATAGCTGAAAAATTGCTGAAAGTGGCGTTAAATCACCATTCAAACCAAACCAAACCATATACCAGTACTTAGTTATACCTATAATGTCTACAATTGATATTTGCGATCGATTTTTGTATTGATCAGCTGCGACATAATACAAAACAGGAACCCTTTCTTTATATTTTTAATAAAAACCCCAAAATGATTTTTTAAAACAAATCAATAGTTATTTTAATCACAACATTATTATAAATAGTTAACAAGCACATAAAATATTCGTTTAAAATATAAGATACTGTACACTGTCTTTGAAGCAAAGAATTTAATTTACTTAACAATAACAAATAAAAGTCCGTAATAATTTTATGTCCTGTTACAGTTCATGTCTTTGTGAAAGCGTTAAACACTGATCCGAGCGCTTCACAACAGGGAACCAGACAACAGTTGATACATGTTGCGTATATTCTCTGACAAACACCACAGTTCATTTCGAAGAGCTTCGTCATTGGTGATACGATCCAAATATGGTAGAAAGCAACGTACGCGAATGTACAGGCCCATTCAGCAGCCAAACATATACCACATAGGAGGGTTAAGATGTTGTAACATAACTTCTTCCAGCATTCGAAACATTTGTACGAGAGTTTCCATACGCAGTTCAGACTGTGTACTCCATCGGGTTCACCAAAGACATCGTTGAAATATAAAGTCTGGTAATAATAAAGTACATGTACGTGGTAATTATTTTAAAAGTCTTGAACAAGATTCGTTTAGTTATGAAATAAATATCGCAATATAAGATAATTCAAAAAGTGTGGTTTCTAAATTGGTTATTTTTAAATTTAAAACAATGAATTCACTTGCATAACTTGACAGTGATTTAGACGTATTGTTCATGGAGGAAGACCAGGACAGCTATATTCCAGTTTAAAAACAAAACAGAAGACAAAAATGGGTAATCACCCCTAGATGATCATTGATGCCGTTGGGATCTCTGTCAATCATGTCAATTTCTCCTCCCATTGTGTACTTATATAAGTATCAGGCTTGTGGTCAGTGTAGGAATGACAGTTAGTTTCTTTTGCTTCTAATTTATAGTACATATGCTTTATTAAGTATTATGTTGATGTTAAGTTTACATGGTAACGGTCGATTCTCACTGCAGGCAGGGTGTACTCGACTCCAATCTTAATTGACAAGGATTGCCAGTTTTCCTACCGCAGGTCGAGGGTTCTCTCCGGGTACTCCGGCTTCCTCCCCCAATAAAAACTGGACGCCATGAAATAGCTGAAAAATTGCTGAAAGTGGCGTTAAAACACCATTCAAACAAACAATTCAAACATGGTAACGGAACAATTAGATTAAATGACATGTCAATTATGACACTGGAGTGAACACTGTTTCATTGATTACATTAAGGCTGTGTCAGCTCGTAAAATATTAAATAAAAAACAAAATTCTGGAATAAGTAAGACATAGTTTTCATAAACAAAATATGTTCAAAAGAAAAAAAATAAACGGATTCGTGCCTCATTGGGTTAATTTCAATGAAGCTTACAAATTACTGTATAAAAAGAAAAGTAAAACAAAAAGTTTATGTTAAAAAAGTAGCAAAGTAGTAAGTCCAGTATTGTTTCTCTTTGTAGCATTTGCAAAGACACTGTTACTTATCGATCGAACCAGAATCATTAATCAAAGAACTCATAATACTGTGGGCCATTTAGTGATATGTGGTATTGTAGCTGGACCAAAGTGAAGGTGAGGTCCATATGTCATATATTGAGTTTGAGGGGTTTGAAAGAAATGTTTAAATGCTTTTATACCAACAAAACAAAACAAGTTTAATCAGCATAAATGGCCCGAATATATATATATATTCAAAAGTATTTCTCGGAACGAAATACAAATATGGTAAGGATATGGATCATAATTGATTATACTGCGGAATTATTTAAAAATGCAAATATCGATGATTGCTTGTGTTTTTCATGAAAAAAAAAGAATACTTTTATGAACACGTGTACCTTCATATCTGTTGATGCACACGATAACAGGAATATTTTGTGGATATTTTATAAAAATACCTTTTAATACATTGTAGCAACAAAACTAAAAAAGAGTCATTAAAATCAATTATAAATTTGAGTGTATATGGCCCGAGCTCCAGGCAATCATCAAAATAATGCACACAACAAAATACAAAGACAAATAGAAAAAGGAAATTTGTACATTATAATATTTATTTATAGTTAAGTCTACATTCTGTTACGCATGTTAACGCGTAGCATTATATCATGTAGCATTTACTTTATATGATAAACGTATATCGTTGAACAACAAACCATTGTTAAATATAACTTAACTTCATAAATAAACCACCTTTACCAGAATGTTTCATTACAAGCCCGTGTTTATTAAAGGGTCCTCTGGCAGTCCAATTAGACATTCCAGTTTTAATTTAGGCTAAATCTATAATACGAGGGTAAATATTTATTGTACGACAATATCTTTATTCATATGTTAATTTCAATACAGTAATTTGAAAAAGCCATTATAAGTACATCACATGTATAGTAACGGTTTTGCTATAACTGACCGATACTATTGGCCATGGTTAAACAAACAATTTCGTACACATGTGCATTGTTCACTCGTATATACGTATTGATGTTAAATTAAATACACTCTGTTTATTGTAAAACATTATGTTGCTGAGATTTGTTTCTCTCATTGGAAAACAGTTGCAATCGAAAATATATTGAAATGTGCCTGCTAAATTGATTGATTGATTGATTGATTGATTGATTGATTAATGGTGTTTAACGCCCGAGCAGCAATATTTCAGCTATATTCAGGCGATGAACATGAAATGGATGATAAAATGAACATGAAATGATGATGAATAAAAATGGGATGGGACACAAGGAAAAATAGGGGTAACGGATTTTAGATTGCCACTGGCAAATGGGAGGATGGATAGGGTCGGGCAATTTAGCCTCCTGTAGCGGGATCGAAATCCCTACTCATAGCGAATACTACAGCAGCGTTCTTTAACGTGCGAGGAACGTGGCATTTTTCCCAACACGGTGCACTAATATGGTTTGCGGTCAGGTTTTCCGTATTATGACCTGACAACCCCAGCTTGCCAGGGGTACCCCATTCAACCACCTGGGGCACACATCCCAGTCGGTCTTTAGGCAAACCGACCTGACACGCCGGTCAGGGTACTGGGCGCTATTTAGTCGCCTTTTACGACAAGCTAGCGCGACTGCGGTCTATTCTTTTAGCCACCCGGATCCCGCACGGGGCGCCTGCTAAATTGTTTAAACAGCACTAAAATAATATTACATATGTAACTAAAGGGCACCCTATCGTTGTAGAAGTGAGGATTGCCACGACATAAAACAAACAAATGAAGCCGCAGACTACAGTGGTCACATGCTTGGAAAGCACACACTTCTAGCACGCTAAAGATCCCTTATAAAGATGTCAATAAGAGTAGACTAGTTGCTGCCGCCACATAATAATACATTTTTTTCTGCCCTACCTAATGCCCCTTACCGTAATACTATTAAATAGTTTTTCAGTGGCAGTATAATTTTTTGTCCTTTAGAGAATCTTATTTCTCCAATCGATTTATTAATTGTTAACTTGCTTTTTGTGCTGAAAAACTGTTCACTGGACGTTAATGTAATTATCATATCTTCATTTCTACTAACAATCAACTTTTCTGATTGCTCACTAGACGATAAACAAGAATTAATCAGCATTAAATTGACCTACAATTTATTTAGTATATTTATCGTTAGCAGTGACGTTCGCTCCCATCCCCCTAAAAAGGGAAAAGAAAGAGAAAGTGAAAAAGGAGGAAAGACAGAGAGAGAAAAGAAAAAGTGAGCAAGAGTGTGTTAAAAATGGTACAATTTGTAGTCCTCAACACCCTCTCCAATGCTTAAATTTCACCAGCTTCTGGGGGCTTCGCCCCCCCCCCCCCACCAGGGCGCTGCGGTCACTAGACCCATTGCAAGAACTTCGTCCCCCCTAGCCCAATTTTCTGGATCCTCCCCTGGTTAAGTTCAATAATAATTGCATGTATAGACTAACAAATGCCGAATTTTAAATTTAGTTGTTGATTACCGTTAACTAAAATTGTACCGACTGTTGTGGGCAGAGTGTACTCTACTCCAATCTTATTGACAATTCTAATATGACGTCCTTCAAACGCTTTGGAAACACACCTCTATTTAAATATTCAACAAAATACGGCTGTTCCAGCCATTTAAAAAACCCCCGTGTGTTGATGTTTTTGCTTTAAAATTCATTTTATTTTGTACCTTTGTAAGAAAATACAATAGATAACATGTTTTCACGATAACAAGTCCATTTTCTATTCTTTGCCTTTATTGTTTACATGTTACAAGTCTTCCTTGACTTTAGCTACGTTGTGTTTTCAAGGGATGTTGCGTTGTTTACAATGATGTTCAATGCAACCGCGAGACTTTTCCCGCCCCCACCACAAACGAATTTACCGTTACGTATCAAAATGAAAACGCAACCGAATTTCAGAATGTTGATTAATTGTGGAAAATAACTGTCGATTTAAATTTGCACCATTCTGGATCTTAAACAGGAGCATAAGATCGACGAAATGCGGTAAGCGGTTTTCATTTCTCACTCAAACACAGCAATACATGAACAGTCCCAGATACGTCACACGGCGACTGATGTAATGAAGCATTTAATTTTGTCGTTCTTTGTTTTGATTGTTAAATTTTATTGTAAATGTTAAAAAATATGTTTGTTTGTTTTTAATTTATATTTCTTCGTTTTTTCTGCTAAGTTTTACACGAGAAATATAATAATTTCGAAACAAGGGAGGTTCTCGGAAATTGGAACAGCCAAAATAAACCTTTACCTAGGTAGTCGCGAAATGTAAAATTTCTGTATTTTCATATCAGAATCGAAATAATTCATGGCCGTCCCAATTTTATTGATTATTTAAATATGGGTAAGCATTATATTCATGATATTTTACCATTCGCTAACGCTCATGGCAAAATATTCATGAATATAATGCCTACCCATATTTAAATAATCCATAAAATTGGGGCAGCCATGAATTATTTCTTAATTATTGTCAGGTTTTCTACCGCAGGTCGAGGGTTTTCTCCGAGTATTCGGCTTCATTTACTTATAAAAACTGGACGCAATGATATATCTGAAATATTGCTAAACGTCGCGTTGAAACATCAGTCAAACAATCAAAATAATTCGTTCTAACTCGTTCTCACATATAAACCCGGTTGTTCTTGAGAGTTTTATTGATTTGTAGTTAATCTTCAATTTGTAATCGTTATTTCAGTCATAAGTTTAGCACTTGGTGTTCTAAACGAATAATTTTGTATTCGTACGTTAATATGTTACTGATTGTAATTGGTTCGTCCTTATTAATTAGACTGTGTATTCCTGTAACCGTTGTTTTACTCTACTACAGTATCACACGAAATAAATTATAGCTTCTTGTTATCTGATATCTGGTGTATTTGTTTTAACAGTTTAGTCATTAAAAACCTGGTTTATGATATTAATATTTACCCACTAGCACAATTAAGTAGCAGTTCTATCTAAGAAAAAATAAGAGAAGCCATCCTTCAAAGCAGCTACCCAGAACCATTCCTGATCAAACTAGCTCTACATACTATAGAAGAGTGTCCGACTAAAACAGCATGAAGTAAAGTGTGTATGACCTCGTGTCTTTTTGAAAGTCTTTAACACTGATCCGAGCACTTCACAACATGGAACCATGCAACAATTTACACACTTGGGCGATAATTCTCTGACAAATATCTCAGTTCATTTCGAAGAGCTTCATTGATGGTGTGATGCACCAGATATGGTAGAAAGCAACGTAAGCAAATGTACAGGCCCATTCAGCAGCCAAATATATACCACAGAAGAGGGTCAGGATGTTGTAACATAACTTTAAAACTATAAACAAATGCTTTAACATTTTATTACATGTAGTTATAATATCAATTGTACTAACATCAAATATAAGTTAAGTTTTAAAGAAAATATGAAATATGAAATAATATCACAGATTTGTATCTTCGAAATTTACAATAATATTAAACAACAATTCAGATAACGTCATATTAAGTTGTTTTATGAAGGCTATGACTTTTTAAAAGCACTGAACACTGTTCCGACGGCTTCACAGCACGGAACAAGGCAACAGTTTATACAGGTGGCGTAAATTCTCTGGCAAATACCGCAGTTCATTTCGAAGAGCTTCATTGATGGTGTAATGCACCAGATATGGTAGAAAGCAACGTAAGCGAATGTACAGGCCCATTCAGCAGCCAAACATATACCACAGAGGAGGGTCAGGAGGTTGTAACATAACTTCTTCCAGCATTCGAAACATTTGTATGAGAGTTTCCATACGCAGTCCAGACTGTGTACTCCATCGGGTTCACCAAAGACATCATTGAAATGTAATGTCTGAAAATAACACAGTCAACACCATTGGAATAACTAGTAAAAAGTGGGATCTGATTAGCTTTATAACATTATCACAATAAAAAATGTTTTCGTGTCCTTATCGAAGTTTAATAGAAAAGCTAATTAATTTGCAATAATTTACACATATATTTACAGTATATGTATATTTTTTTATATTTTTTACTTTCAATCAGTTGTACAATAAAGTAAATTTGTTACAAACTATTTTATAAACTATACTTACCCCTAAATGAACGTTAATTCCATTTGGATCTCTGTTTACCATGTCAATTTCTCCTCCCATTTTGTGCCTGTAAATGTCTAAGGCTGTGTTTAAAGTATATAATTTTTGCCTTAATTTATAGAGAGTTATGTTTAAGGTTAACATAGTAACGGAATAATTAATTTGATTTACAGGCACCTTGGCAGTGAGTGACAATTTTGTTAATTACATTAAGTATGGAGAACTTGTCACCGCGTCAACAAATATATTAACCAACACAAAATCTATGAAATGACACAAACAGTTTTTAAACAATAACAATAATTAAATAGTGTTAAAAATTAATTAAGTTTAAAATCTAGTGCCATAATAATAATGCATTAAAAATAATACGAAATTCGAAAAACATGAAAATTTGGACCTTGCACATATATTTGAAGATACTTTATCCTCAGAATAATTTATTTAATCGATCACTGTGATCCAATAAACAATCTTTTAAGGAGTAACGTTAAAAAGTCTGCTGGTCGGATAAGGTTATTTCACATTTCCCCTTGTATATTTCAGAAAGCAAGAACTCAAAATGGACATATCCTGCCACAATTGCAAAACGATTGTGCACATCATTTGCAAATATCTAATATCCAGCACTAAATAAAGTTGTATTCATTCTCGTTTCTCCTGACTTCTATATAAGAATAAACCAGAAAGATTTGTAATACCATTTATTAATTAAAACGTCTTATCACAGTTTTAATATTGAAGGAAAAAGTTAAAAATAACTCCCGTGTACATAAGCTCATAGTGCATTGTGCTTGCTGAGGCTTAATAGCAAGCTGGATTGTGACCAAAACAACAAAAATTATTACATGAAAATGGGTATTTCAGGTTAGAAATATTTAGAAATAAACGGACAAACATTATGACCATATTTGTTTTAAAATTTTCGGTTTAAAAATCAAGTAAGCTTGAAAAATTGTTACAAATGTTGTATAACCTAAACATAAGTATTATGCTATTTGATATAACCTGTTGTAGCCATACCTATAGTTGACTCTGTTGACCTGGAGTTACTATTCATTGATTCCTGACCGATACTTAAATACATGATATGGTAATCTTTACTGTATTCAAACGATACTGTTAGAAGGTTTACTAAAAAACAAAGTTCAAGTGACAGCTTTAATTATATTCAGTTGGACTTGAAATTTCTTTTTTTGGATACCATCTAAAAAGACTATTCATTCTGTAATTTACTTGCTATGGGTAATCTACATAATGAAAAACCCGTGTTTATACAAGTGGCGTAAATTCTCTGACAAACTCCACAGTTCATTTCAAAGAGCTTCATAGCTGGTGATAAGATCAAAATATGGTAGAAAGCAAACATATACCACAGAGGAGGGTCAGGGTAACATAACTTCTTCCAGCATTTCCATACGCATGAGTCACTTGAGAGAATTCCGCCTGGTTCTCCAAACACATCGTTGTATTTTAATGTCTTGGTATTTTTGTTTATTGGATTATTTGTGTGCGTTTTTGAACAGTAAAAAGACTACTTTAAGATAAAAAGACACTTGGATGTAGGAAAAAAAAGAATCGAAGATAACGAGGAGTATTCGGGAAACGGTGACAAAAACCTGGATAAACAAAAGAGAGAACAACAACAAAACAAAAAGCAAAAATCGAATTACATAACACGAAGCACACTCAATAAAAACCGGGGGTGGGAACAGAAGGTGCTCTAGAATGGTTAGCAACTCCTGCTTCACGCGTGGCATCTTACATATTACTCAGGTTATTGTCGGTAATTAGTCATATCTGAGGGTGTTCATAATGCAATAATACTTTTTGCTTGTTTGAATGGCCTTTAAAGTCACTTTTAGCAATTATTAGCTATATCATGGCATCCAGTTTTAACTAAGTAAGAAAGCCAGTGTGACAGGAGAAACCCCAGACCTGTAATCAAATACGAAGAAGTAGGAGTTACGACAAACGGAATAATATCAATTCGTGACACAGATATTTTGGGAATGGTAACTTTGATTACATACCAACATATATTAAGCACTCAAAAAGATCAGAATAAACTTTTATATGCTGATAATGATAATACATGGTAACGTTTTCTCCCAATGCAATAATTTTCGGGTATAAAATTGATGTGATACAGGAAATATTATTCCTCCAAAGAAACTAACAAGTAATGTCACGACCATGCAGTGACAAGCAACCAAAATAACATTTACATAATATTTTAAAAATAAGCAAAACAAAAATATAAAAGAGTAAATTTTATTCATATAATACACAAAATAAATACAATTGTGCTTGTTGTACTACAAGCCACTTTGATAACTTTTAATGCTTTATGTCTTAAAATCAATTTAATTAATGAGCAAAAATATTGCATAAATAATTATCTTTTCCATTGGCCGAAACAATAAGAATAGCATCCTATTTCAGTCTGTAGAAATGTTACTATTTCTTAAACGCATGGAATACTGAACCAATGGCTTCGCAGCATGGAACAAGGCAACAGTTGATACAGGTGGCGTAAATTCTCTGGCAAATTCCACAGTTCATTTCGAAGAGCTTCATTGATGGTGTAATGCACCAGATATGGTAGAAAGCAACGTAAGCAAATGTACAAGCCCATTCAGCAGCCATACATATACCACAGAGGAGGGTCAGGATGTTGTAACATAACTTCTTCCAGCATTCGAAACATTTGTATGAAAGTTTCCATACGCAGTCAATTGAGTGAATGCCATCAGGCTCTCCAAACACATCGTTAAAGTGTAGAGTCTAAAAAGAAAAACAAGATCTTGAGTCAGAGAAAATTACAAGCAATGCTTTAATGTATGTATATAATAATTTTTAAAACCTTTTTATTGTTGTTTATTTCATATAAAAGTATATAGGCTGGTACTTAAGAAGTAAACAAGAAACGTGACCATGCCACGAAACCAGGTTTTCAACGATTTAACCATTAATTTCAGTAGTAAACTAAGAGGAAACTGTTTTTCTAATTTTAGTAACAGTGACTTTGACCTTGACCCGACTGGCTCCATATTCAATCCTTAGTTAGGTCTTTATGTAAGCTTGCTACTAGTATATGCAAAGTTTCAGCAAGATTGGCGTATCCGAACTGAAGTTATTGACCGGAAACTGTATTTCTATTTTTAGTAACAGTGGCCTTGACATTGATCTGACTTGCTCCAAATCCAAGTCCAAGCTAGGTCTTCATGCATGCTTGCTATATCCAAAGTTTCAGCAAGATTGGTTAATCCAAAGTTATTGACTATAAACTGTATTTCTATTTTTGGAAACAGTGACCTTGATTCGACTGGCCCCAAATCTAATCCCAAGCTAGGTGTTCATGCAAGCTTGCTATATCCTAAGTTTCAGGAAGATTGGTTTATCCGAACTGAAGTTATTGACCGAACACTTTTTTTTTAAATTTTTAGAAACAGTGACCTTGACCCGATTGGCCCCAAATCCAATTTCATGCTAGGTCTTTATAAATGCTTGCTATATCCAAAGTTTCATCATTATTGGTAGATGCAAGCTTATTGACTGGAAAAACTCTGATTGACGCCGCCCGCCCGAACGCCCGCCATACCCAATCTAGTAACCAGGTTTTCAACGCAAAAAAAAGTTCGTTTTAAGGTGAGAGAAGAAAATATAAAACATGTTTGTTTTAAATTTAATGAGATAACAATTCAAAAGTAAAAAATTCATATATGTTTATTTTAAAGGTAATTAGAGCGAGCGTGGTTGGTCCTTCAGAATAGCGAATTTGTCTGATGCTTCAGAAGTAGTGCGTGTCCTGTCACATCAGTAGTGCCTAAAGAGTATAAGCTAGTTTTAGTTTACAAACGGTGACATTTAAAATGGTGGTCAAATGTCTATAAAGACATGCAAAGCAAAACTTTACAACTTTACAACTTTAACACAGAAAGTACTGTATTGGCACCGTTGTTTTTTCTCAACACAACTGACCTTATTCACAATCGGTCACATTTATTTTGTACATCTGGCAATCTATGGCTAGATATCAACAAATTCTTCGATACAGCTTACAAGAAACACAAATTGTTAGCCGTTCTATAATTTAAATAATATCGTAGAAGCAAAATTTAGATTTGTTTTTTAATTGTCAAATTACAAGACGAAAAAAAGTTTTGAAATCAATATTTGGTTCTGACAAATTCTAGAATAGACAATGAACTTACTTTTAAATAAAATTTCAATATTTAATTTGTGTTAAAGAAGCAGTGTAAAAAGATTTATTTAGATCGACAATTAATTTAATTAATTCGCTAGTTTTAGCCGATTGTGCATAGCCTACTTTTAGACTATTTGAGAGTGCGTTTATGAGATTCTTTGAAGACTCTTCTGAGTTTTTTAATTTGCAACAATCTGTTTTGACAATCCGAAAAATAAATGTAGTATTGGTAACATTAATTCCATCCGTTTTGAGTGGTCTCTCATTAAGCGTAAAAACATGGCGCATAGGTGATATAAAGAAATGTTAACATTATCTCTTATGGGAAACAAATAGGAGGCAGTTGACAAATAACTATGTAAATGTTTCACCGATTGTGCAAACTTAACATTGAGGATACAAACAACCGTATTTCTTTATAAATCCAAAGAAACTTAGATGAGCACGTTAATCAACTCTACACATATACACCTAGTTTTTAGATGTGATAGTACTGAAAAAAATAGACGCTCAACGATACATAAAATAAGCTTAAGAAAATGTTTTGTATTTTTTTTTAATCTTATATTTCTGAATATTTGTTAAGTCCAACATTTTTGTTATATATTTAACTTGCATATAAATTTAAATATATAAATATAACCTTACCCCTAAATGAGCATTTAATCCATTAGGATCTCTGTTCACCAAATCTAATTCACCTCCAGACATTTCGAAAAATGATCAGTAAACGTCCAAGTTGGAAAAGGTCTAAAATTTTATTGGTAATCGTTTTATACACCTAGATTGTTTGTTTACCGTTGGTATGCCTACCTTTGGTCAGTTGTTAATAAACGGTTTAATTTCCTCCCGTCATATAATACAAAGTGTAATAGTTTGTAATAACAAAACGGTATTTCTCGTTTTTAACAAAAGTATACAAATAAAGCGGTACATTCCAGAGCGAATGACTTTCTTGTTTCCAGGCATAAAACAATCTGTACTGAATTTTGTGTGAGTTTTTAGAAGTGCGCTGATAATTGCAACGTTATATAATGACATTATAATGACCATATAGAAGAAAACCAAATGACAAACAAACGGCATGACCACTAACAAATTGTTTACGTGGTAGAAACTAAGTTATCTTTAACATACAAGATTTTCTATAGCAGACATTTAAAATATTAGTTCGCTCTGTACACAGTAAATAATATGAAATAGAACATGTCAACAAAACACGGTAAAACGTTGCTTGCAATAAAAGTTCTGAACAAGATTTCACCTTCTTAAAACCATGGGTGTTATATATTTTTTAATGTTGTTTATCGTCACTTTCAGCAATTTTGTATCTATATGGCGTTTAGGGTTTTCCCCGGGTACTCCGTCTTCCTACCCCTATAAAAACTGGACGCCATGATATACTTGAAAAATTGCTGAAAGTGGCGTTAAACATCAAATAAACAAATAAATCTATATGGCGTTTAGATTTTATAAGGGAAAGGAAGCCAAAGTATCTGGTGAACAACCCGACCTTTGCCAAAAATTTGTTTGCTGGTTTGTTTGTTTACTTGTGTTTTTATTAGATTTAATTAAATACGCAAACTACAACAAGGCATGTTTGAATTGACTTCCGTCCTGATACGAATTGTTATTCGCTTGGATAAAAAAAACACAAATTTTTAATAAAATACGGTGGTAGTTATCAAAAGAATATTAAAAGGATATAGCTCATTCCTGACTGGACACTCGGAACGGTATACTTTTTAATAAAACGTGGGGATTCCAGAAAATAGAACTTGTATCATATTTAGAACGGATAAGATTCATGTCTTGTTGTAGTATAATTAAGAGAAATTTATTCTTTTTCTGATAACAAAATTTCGCAATAAGACATGTCAGACTAGTAACCATACGAGTAAATACACACTGTAAACTTATTTATTGTCATTTTATACCATAAAAAAGTATCTGACCCCAAGTGCTTGTGAATTAAACCTCTTCAAAAGATCTAAACAATGTTTTCTTGTACAACAGAAACTATAGGTAAATAATCTAGATCTAATGAATGGACTTTTAAAATCTACACCAGTCAGTTAACATGACGTGTAGCTGCATGTACATTTGGAAAGCATTTCTCATAATGGCTTCCAATTTCTTAACACACGTGATTTTAGATTTGAAGTTTTTATTTCACGATATGTTGGCTTACAAAAAGTACTCATACACATATAAAAATTGTGGTACTGGCATATTCTGACAATATTGCGATCATCACATATCTGACTTTCATATTTTTTTAAATTAAATATGACATTCGTTGTAAAATGTTTAAGAATTTCATTGAAAAATGACGACGAAGAAATGGCGGAAGTGAAATTCATCGATTTAATATTGCACTACAAATCGAAACGATGTGCAAGCGCCTAGATAATGAAACGATGGAATTAAACATACGCTACATTTTGCACCCATCGGTTGATTTTTATAGGTTCTAATACGCAATTGTGTCAGATTGTTCGCTATAAAATGAGCGATTTAAAGGGAGATAATTCGGAATGACGGATATGAAGCGATTTTTTAATCGGAAATACATAATTTTCTTTCATTTTGTCATGCTTTACTCTCCATTTAGCTTTTGTTTTACAATAATTTTAAGTAACTTAATGAAATTTCGAAATGCATAAATATTTATAACTATCTTTACTGACATTTTAAAACTTGGCTTGGTGGAATTATTTTTTAATTATTTAACTTATCTGACTTAAATGGGTTAGCTATACGTGCACGACTAAATTCTACTATGGTGGGTTAGTTTAAGAAACAGAAATTAACCAACTGTCAATATTTAAAACTTATCATAGTACCCATAAATTCCCTGTTTGTAAATAAACAAGAAACGGGCTTGTTAACAAGAACACTTATTATGATTCATCACATATCAGTTAGACTTGACACATATCCCTTCGATTTTTTTCCTGTTAGAGAGTCACATCTTTATTTTCAAGGTGTGTACAAGTGGATAGGAAATAAATTGTTGATAATAAATCTCTTTTGTACCAAAAAAATTTAAATGGACATATGGCAAGTCTATATGTCAGTCTATATTTGTTAAGGACCAATTTTTTCTAATGTTTTAGTTTTTTTTTAAATTACCTCAGTAAAAATATATTTCATCATAGAGGTCAACTAGAACCAAAAGCAATCGGCGGAATTTAAAAAGGTTCTTCTTACTTATAAATGAATGCACAAAATATAGAAATAAATAATGATTAATAGTTTAATTGAATTAACACACTTTCTTGTAGAAAAAAATAATTAAATATTAATTTTAAAATAAAACAGACATTATGGAAGACTAATTTTACAAAATGTAGTAAAAAGTTCATTACTTATACATAACAATATAAGTATACAACTCTCACTTAAGATCACATTTATGTAAATGAATAATATTTATTGGGTGTTATAAAAATCAAGTATAACTGAAACGCATTCTAAAGTTTTTTATTACAAATGCTTCTGTAAGACAACAAGTTTTTTCAGATCATTAGGTTGTTACTACTACCTACTTCAAAGTTGTTATTAACGTCATATCAGATCAGTGTGTAAGTTGACACATCTTCAAATAATTTTATATTGCACAAAAATCTTAAATTTGCCTCATGTACATAAGTACATTAGTAATGAGGTATAGATGTGCATGGATATCACTCATAAATGAAATGTGGAAATTTAAATAGACAGTGAACTGTATTATTTCAAGAACAGATGCATTGGAAATCTATTTAACAAAACTTCGTACATACAAAATATTAGACAATGGTTAGCACTGGATAATTTATGCAGATCATCAAGTGATATAGCAGCTCTTTACTTCATTTTTAAAGCACTTACTGTACTATAAATACTACAGAGTCTAATGTTATGTCACTATATATCATAATTGTATCTTAAGAGTCAGAAAAGCAAAGTGTTCGACGTAAAATGAGCAATTATTACAAACCTTCGACAGCTCTGCTCTCCTTGTGGAGTCCGTCAAGTTTCCACCTGGTTTGGATGAATTTTTAGTTTTTTTCCGACGCAGTCGGTATATTTTTTAATTGTGACCTTTGAACTAAAAGACGCTCACCAATGGTAACGTACTATTATGAATACAAACTTGCATTCTGATTGGACAAAAATAGTTGTTCTGCGTTCGAACAATATACTATGGTATACTCTGAAAATCATCCATATTAGCATTTCTAAATTTTAATTCCAGCAGACTGGTGTTTTGTAACAATTGGTAGCCGGAATTTATCTTTAGAAAAAAAGATTTTCATGCCAAAGAATGCCATTTAGAACTGAAAAACAATAATTACATGATAAAACGATGCGCCGTGTACTTTTTGCGCATTTCGTCTGGGGTAGAATTTTATTTGCTTTTGTTTACCTTCTTAATATCTGTAAACAATCCTCACGCCGGTGATTTACGTCATATTATCTTGATTTGACCGACCGACACGCACACTTTCTCTTTATTCCCGTCTCGCATGCGAGACGGGATAAATAATCAAAAGCTAAACTGCTGTAACCAGTCGTACCTTAAGGATAACAGATAAACAATGCTGTGTCTTGATTGGCTGCTAAATCGGGAGATAATGGGTATCGAACAGTTTTAAAGGGAAAGTGGCATTGATTTGTGTATATTTATCATAAAATGTATCATAAAACTTAAACGAAGAAACACGGAAAAACAATGACTCCGCTTAGGAGAAAAATTTTAATTCTTTTCCTGCTTACTGACAAGGTTCACTATCTTACCACGTATGATGCATCAACAGATGCTTAGCACAGTGCATGCTTCAGTTGCTGCCTCGGACCTATATTTTGCGGTTGCCTGATTTGGCTATCTAAACATTGTGTACTTATAATAAAGTGATGTAAATAATAACAATACATATTGCCATTTAACATTGAAAAACAGTACGTATTTTTGTCCACAAAGAAAAATAAAGCTTAGAGACGGCTAGATGTTTAGGAAAGCTAATACTTGTCTATCTATCGTCATACAAATAATACTACACAAAGGTATTTAGGTCTTTGGTAATTGTCGGAACGCCAAATGACTTGTAGCAGACACAGTGTTTCGATAACACATTTTTCGGTTTACTATACACGCACAGCCCGTAGAATTTAGAGTAAAATTCACTGATGGTTCCGTTAGAATTATTTATTTGGACCTCAATTACCCATACAATACCCCCCCCCCCCCCGTTATTTTTTGGAATACTGAGCATACAAATTACAGATTTCAATTTCATAAATAATTAGCATTGAATTAACATTTTGTGTTCATATTAACACAATTCTAGTTAAATTTTTTTTAGAAGTTCTCATTTTAAAACAAAGTCAAATTAATAAAGTAGAAAATTGTAATGAATATGACTTGATGCCTGTAAGTAAATATTTGCTCATGAAATTTATTTTAAAAAATAGGTTTTGTTTTGAAATTTCAAAATGTTAACTTGTTTTCGAGTTACTCGAGTTACTATACACATCACCATAAGTTAAGCAACACCTTATTATTTTCCAGGGATTCATTTAAGATTTTAAATATTTTAATATTTTTTTTAAAGAAATGACAATATATTGAACATTAATGACAAATGAAACATACAAACAACATGTTTACAGTCGCTTTACTTATTGTTTGATGAAAAAATTAATTCTTTTTGAGTAAAGATGGGAAGACCCGTAACTATTCTTGAGGCCTCCAGCTGTAGCCGTTCAATTTTATTAGAATTAATAGTTCCACAGTTGTCCCAAACTTCAGACGCATACTCGAAAATGGGTCTTATAATATACTTAGATATACAGTTACTAAATAGTATAGTATAGTTAAGAATGCTAAATCATTTTAAAAGCCTTGTTGTTCAAGTAAATAGCAAACTTTAACTTATCATTCATTTAAGTTGTGTATTTTGTACCTTTTTAGGCGATGCTACTTGCTATATTCTTATTCAGTATTAATTTTACTACAAGTTAACGTGTTTTAGTGACAAATGAAAACTGCTTACCGTGTATTGTTCAGCTTATGCTTCGTTTGTAGTTCAAGAAGGGTACTTATTGAAATCATCAATTATTTCCTCGAGGTATTCAGCGTTTTGAAATGTGGCGGTTTTTTTATTATGATATGGCGATTTTCCATAGTAAAATTTGACCTAAATTAGAACGGAACTGTACTTTAGGAACAATCAATTGTTGTCTAATCGAAATTCTTTGGGTAATGTCGAATAACCATTGAACGTCACGAAAGTAAACAACGCAAGGTCCCTTTAGAAACAAAAATTGCTGACTTACTATGTAAAATTTTCGTAGCAAAAGACAAGGACGATTTGTGCCAAGTAAACAAAAGAGGCATAGTATAAAACATGGACAGGTTATCGTAACTAAATTTTTTTACTGGATATTCGTAATAAAAAAGTTAAAATATGGAATAATACAAAATGCAAGCAAAAAAGCACTCCCCGGGGGTGTGACTTGTAGTATAGTCTTTGGTATCAAGGTTACTCATACTTAGTTAAATTGAAACTTATGAATGAGACACTTTATAAACAGTTTGCAGTAAAACAAATGGTTAAAACACCTGCATGTTCCTGTGCTGTGGGAAACAGGGAGCTAAGGTTGCCTTGTCAAAATCAAAACACAAGTTATGTATTCCCAACAATAAACATTCAAGCTATATTAAGTGTCAATTGATGAATTGAATAATTCAGCGCCCTCTGGCACAATCGCTAATCTAGCTTTAATATCTAATAATCATGAGCGGAAGTGAGCGACAGGACCATTTTGATGACTGCGTAAAGTTTCCGTGTGAAACTATGGTCGAGAACTATGGTCATACTGGTAGGCCCAATCAAGCCAAATTTGCGAAGTACATGTACTTCACAAGTAACATCCCCAACAGATTTAATATTTATTGACTTTTTGGGAAGATTTCTATGCATTTGCCAATAAAAGGTCCATGTAAAATAAAACCCGGTTTGATGATACTTTTGTTTGGTCTGTGATCAGTAAAGTACAATACAAACACACTAGACAATTCAAGGTCAAGAAACATTTCTGTTAGTTTAGCAGTTCTTTGTACATCCGAACCTAGTGGCCAGAAATATCCAGCGTTGTGTGTAATTATGTTTGTTTGTTTAGATATTGTTTAACGCCACTTTTAGCAGTTTTTCAGCTATATCATGGCGTCCAGATTTTATTGGGGGAGGAAGCCGGAGTACCCGGAGAAAACCACCGACCTTCGGTAGGAAAACTGGCAATCCTTGTCAATTAAGATGGAGTGCATCCTGCCCGTAGTGAGACTCGAACCCGCAATCTCAGTGTGTTGACAGACCACGTGATCAATAGTGAACGATCTTCCTTAAACACTCGGCCACCGAGGCCCACGAAGTTACATTTATGAATGATATTTTAAACCTGTAGTGAGCCAGCTTCATATGAGTTATTCAATCGAGTTTAATGATAATCATCGATCAAATTTTGGTTAACCTATATTCATTATTTATCTCAAATTTATGTTCACTTCCGCTATTAATCGACATTGTCGGCTATCGTACGGCCGACTGACCGTTGTAAATACAATATGATACAATTACTAAATAACAATACAAGAAAATTTGAAGTTATTTTCACATTCTAAAAATACTTTTGAAAAACTATTATAATTAGTGGCCTTAAGGAAATTCTCAATTCGTTGGTGCACATATTTAGCTAATCATGTAAATATAACAAGCCACTTGATGTTTACAGAGTCTTCATTTATCTATATGTAAGAATTGTCAAAATATTTTTATACACATTATAGCCATAAAATATTAACATTTTTTACCATAAAAACTTCCGCAACATTTTATAAGATTAAAAAAAACAAAACGTTTTGTTTATTTACCAGAAAGGAGCTTTGCCCAAAAATGAAACGATTCTTAGTTTAATATGGAGTTAAATGGAATATATGTCACAATACCAAATATCTTTGTATACATGTTGTAAAATATTTCAGTTGAACAATGCCGTTGTAATACTTTATAAAAAATATCGTATTAAAATTTTTGTAGATAATATACACCAAAAAGACATACAGACGGCGGTAAAAAATAATGTTAGATAATGCAATTAAGAATGAATTGGTCTTAATTTTTTTTAATTTACATGCTTATTTTCCTTTTTTGTTTTTGTTTTAAGATCTTTGCAAATTTTGGATGCCGGTATAAAACGTTCGTCAACCACAGAAAAAGAAAAACTATGATAACATATCCTGTAAATTTGTCTATTTATTATCATTAAATCAAACTATTCAACACAAAATAGAGTTACTGTGTGTTATTTAACTCATTCACTTTTTACAATTATGGAACACTGTTCCGATCGCTTCACAACAGGGAACCAGACAACAGTTGATGCAGGTGGCGTAAATTCTCTGGCAAATTCCACAATTCATTTCAAAGAGCTTCATTGATGGTGTAATACACCAGATATGGTAGAAGGCAACGTATGCAAATGTACAGGCCCATTCAGCAGCCAAACATATACCACAGAGGAGGGTCAGGATGTTGTAACATAACTTCTTCCAGCATTCGAAACATTTGTATGAGAGTTTCCATATACAGTCAATTGAGTGAATTCCATCGGGCTCTCCAAACACATCGTTAAAGTGTAGGGTCTAAAAAGGAAAACAATATGTTATTTTTAAAGGTGAGAGATAACAATCTAAAATATATTTGTTTTGAGATAACAACCTAAAAATACATGTATGTTTGTATTAAATGTAATTAGATTGTGATTGCTCCTGCAGAATATTTGGTTTGTCTCATAAATCTGACGCTACAGAAATGTCATGTCACTTAATAAGTGCCTAAATTACAGCATTTCTATATGCTAGAATTAGTCTACAATTGACATTAAAAATGGTCCAAGGTCTATAAAGACATGCAAATCAGAACTTTACAACTTTAACACAGGCCCCGTGTTTTTTCTCAACACAATTGATCTTATTCAACATCGGTCACATTCATTTTGTACAGCTGGCAATCTGTGACTAAATATCAGCAAATGCTGCGATACAGATTACTGGAAACACAAATTCTTATGCAATCCTTGATGTAACGTGATTGGACAACGTTAAAATTTTCATGGCATCAACTCCATGATTGATGCTGTCAAATGTTACGCAAGCGCAGACCTTATTTCCGGTAAATAAAAAAATTCCCATTTTTATCAGTTAATTTAGATTTTTTATGGCGTTGCATTCGAATGGAGATAAATGTTATGTATTGGAAGATTTTCTGGCATCAATTGATGATTTGATGGTCGGAAATATACGTTTACTGGCTCCGCTTACGCGCCGCCAGTAAATTGTAAGCCTTTTTATAATATATCAAATAATATCGTATAGAAGCAAAATTAAGATTTGTTTTTTAATTGTCAAATTACAATTCTTTGTAAATGAACATAGATGGAGAAGTAAATAGTTTTGAAAGTATACTTCGCTCTGCCAAATTGTAGAATAGACAGTGAACTTACTTTTAAATGAAATTTCAATATTGAAGTTGCATTGGAGAAGTAGTGTTAAAAGATTTGTTTAGATCGCTAGTACAATTATTATTAATTAATTGGCGGTTTAAGCTAATCGCGAATATCCCATTTTGGACTATTTTAAAGTGTGTTGCGATTATTTGCAGACCCTTATGAGTTTTCAAATTTGCAAACAGTTTTATCTTACATGACAACCCAAAAGGTTTATGTAATATTAACAAATTAATTCCATTCGTTTACATTACGTACCAACACTTGGCGCATAGGTGATATAAAGAAATGTTAACATTATCTCCTATGAGAAAACAAATAGGAGGCAGTTGACAAATGACTATGTAAATGTTTCACTGATTCTGCAAACTTAGGGGATCGATCGTATATTATTGAAACAACCGTATTTGTTTTTAAATTCAAAGAAACCAAAACTAAGCACGTCAATCGACGGCTTTAACAATACACACACACACACACACATCCTCCCTCACACACCCTCATACACCCACATCGAATAACTTGTTGTTTTCGTGACAAATCTACACATAACACCTAGCATTTGGAAATATAGTACTGAAAAAATTGTCAGCGGTAAAGCCAAGGGTTTTTTGTCAATCTTATGTTTCTGAATATTTGTAAGTCCCAACATTTTTTATACGTTTAAACTTGCATAAAAATTTTAGTTGTATAAATATAACCTTACCCCTAAATGAGCATTTAATCCATTAGGATCTCTGTTCACCAAATCTAATTCACCTCCAGACATTTCGAAAAATGATCAGTAAACGTCCAAGTTGGAAAAGGTCTAAAAATTTAATTGGTAATCGTTTTATATACCTAGATTGTTTGTTTACCGTTGGTATGCCTACCTTTGGTCAGTTGTTAATAAGCGGTTTAATTTCCCCCCGTAATATAATAATAGTTTGTAATAACAAAACGGAAGTTTTCTGGTTTTTAACAAAAGTATACAAATAAAGCGGTACATTCCAGTCCGAATGACCTTCTGGTCTCCAGGCATAAAACAATCTGTAATAAATTTTGTATAAGATTTTAAAACAGCGCTGATATTTGCAAGGCTTTATAGTGACCATATAGAAGTAACCCAAATCACAAAAGAACGACATGGTCACTTACAAATAAATGCATATTGCATCGTTTTCTCTAACATACGAGTTTTTCTATAGAAGACATTTTAAAATATTGATACGTTCTGTATAAAGTAGATAATATGAAATAGAACAAGTCAAAAAGAGCCGGTAAAACGTTGCTTGCCATGAAAGTTCTGATCAAGATTTCACTTAATAATCTTCATAAAATCATAGTTGTAATATATTTTAATGTTTATTTATCGACGGCGATTTTTGGAGCTTTATCATGGCGGTTAGATTGTATCGGTAAAGGAAACAAAGTACGCGGTGGAAACCCCGATCTTTGGCAGAAAATTTGTTTGTTGGTTTGTTTATTTATTTTGGAGTTTAACATCACTATAAGCAATTTTTCAGCTTTATCATGGCGTCTTGTTTTTATTATGAAAACCCCAGACCTTCGGTAGGCAGAAAATTTATTAATCCTTGTAAATATAGAGTCGAATTCTTAACCTCAATATTCAGTATCAGAAAACACGTCCTTTATATTATTCTAATAGTCCTAATTAGACCACAGTTAAGATATGAATATGAATAAATTAAATAAGCTGTATATTTTTGTAGGTGGTCATCTTAGTGGGGCCTGAGTAAACGAATGAAATTTAAAATAAAACCTTCTTGCGATTAATAATATAAGAGTTACAAATGTTTGTTTGTTTTAGTCCAGTGCAGAATGGCCCAGGCCCAATTCTGAAGTGCTTAATCCCTGAACCATATTACAGCAATCTGAGCAAAAGGGATTTGCATATATGAAAGTATACATCGTTAATTACTATACATTAAATTACAAGGCCTTAGTAGAGTACCAAAATGACGCAGTATCAGAGAATTAAACGGTTTTGTTTGTTTGCGAAACACTGCCATTTTAAATGGAGTGAGGATCTACCTAATTTTTGATAAGGGGCCCTCTAATTATTGTCCAGGAAGAAAAAATTATAAATTGTGGGGGGGGGGGTTTGTTAAAAAGCATATTTGTTAGCCTAAAGTTCAAAGCCAGCTGATAGTCATCATGGTTGCAGGGCTGAGTAATCGAATACAATTTTGCAAAAAATATATTATGGTGATGTAATAATGAATTTAGTTTATTTTGGTTCAGTGTAGAATGATCAAGGCCTTTTCTACAGTCTTTAATCACTGGATCATATAAAAGCGAACTACGCATAAAGAAAGCTTTTTAAGTCCTCTACAAAGATTTCTGTTTTTGTCTTTATTGCGAAAACATTATCCCAGTGCATATGCAGTTCTTGTTTCTAATTGCAGGACGACTAAAAAGTCTTCATCTCCTAAAACAGACTGACTGTGGTCACTGCTTATGATGAATTGTTTTAAAACATTTAGAAATATATTTTATTATGCCTCTCAAACGTCAAAATTGGAGCCTTGTTTGAAATTATTCTATTCACCTCCCCTCAAACTACAGAGCAAAAATAAAATGCAATGGTTGAAGTAATTGAGGGTTCTTTAGAGCCAATTTTGTGATCACTGTAAACCAAATCCAATTCAGAAATTTTGAAAAACGGTCCGTGAACGTCTGAATTGGAATGAAGTTCCGAATGTGTTATATACGTAGATTGTTTTCATTGTCGTTGGTATGCATGCCTTTGGTAAGTCGTTTACTAGACAAAGAGTAAGCGACGTTATTCCCGCCTCCCCCAATACGAATACTAATGTTATATATAATAAACAGTAGTTGTATTGTTATTCACAAAAGTATTCAAATAAATTCAATTTACTTTCTAAATACCATGTCTCATTTCCGGGTATTAAAAAACCTATATTAAATTCAAGTCAAATGGCCACACAGAAAAATAGCCCGTCAAAAACAACCCCACTTTTACCAAAATTGTCGCAAGCAAAAAAGACTCCCCCCCCCCCAAAAAAAAAAAATCGTCCCATTGTATAAAATTGTTCGCTAATAATATTGATAAATTATGTAATAATGATTCATAATGCTGATTAATTCATATTATAAAATGTGTTACCTTTCTTTTTCCTGGGATGGTTTTATCGGAATTGTTTAGCATTTGTATTTCGATGTTCTAATAGACAGATAATTAAACAAACAAAACAAAAATATGTGATTATTTAATCTGAATTACTAAACAATAATTCTTATCTTACAATCGTTTACGTTTATAGTTATTTTTGATTGGTCAAAAGGCCTTAAACCAGTACTTTCCAGATTCGTTCATACTTTGATGAACCGGACGTTAAGGGAACTACTTTTTTGTTGCTAAGCGTAAGTTTACAAATATGGCGGCCATGTGTCGTGTACGCTTCAGACAATAAATTAAGCCAGTACACTCGAATTTTGATACAAATATCTTGAGCGATGTATCGCTTAAACGGAAAGTTATTTAGTTGAAGCAGCTGTATATGAAATCATATTTGTTTTATAGAGAAATACATAAGGAAATATTTTAACAGTACACTTCGTTTTGGATTCATTGTTTACACCGCTGAATGACCGGAAATAACCGAATTCGAATGTTGACGAAATTCGAGTTTGAAGGCATACTTACAAAATTGCGTTTCTTGTAATTTCAATTATGAATCATTTCAAATACACGCAATAGCCGTAGCGGTAAAACTACCTTCTATTTTCTCACTGCAACAAATCAACGAAATGAGCAAGATGCACGGATTTGTCACCAACTCATGTTTCGATAATTATAGCGAGCATCGCAGATGCGAGCTATACGGTTACATGCGTGTGTGTAAAAAAAGTCACGTGATCCATATGAACAAATCCATTTCAGATTGTAGTTGAGCTATCCGAAGAAAATATTCACTGTGTTAACCTGATGATAGTAACGTACGTTACTACCATCCCAAGATGGCAGATGAAAAAACTGATAAGATCGTTTTTTGTTATTATTTTCGTTTCTTTCGCATTTGAACCATCGTTTTATTGGTAAGATTGAACCTACACATCTGAAGAATATGAGTATTTCGTTTTTTGTGTTTTACAATACTCGTATAGACAGATATTCGACCATGAAAATTTGGCAATGATGATAGTAACGACATTATTAAAATTACCAAGGACGGTAGAAACGGGAGAGAGAGATGGTAGTAACGACAATTTTTTTTCCTAACTCAAAGATTTTTTGTCTTTTTGTTTTGTTTTGTGTGTTTGTTTTTTTTTGCGGGGTTAGCAATTGAACATTCAGCAGGCCCGGGATAAGATGAAAGCTATGTTGTTGTCAGTATAAGTCTGTAGTATAAATGTATAAATATTCTTTAAATTGACTGTGAAAGGTTATAAAGTGTAATATGTAACTAAAAAATGACATTTTAGACTATAAGAACCTTATTCACGAAGCCTCCGTAAATTCCGCATGTGTGGAAGTCTTTACGGACCATTTCTACATCTTTTACGGAACGTTTACGGAAACTACGTCGTATTAAAAAATTTCCGTAAAGTTTAGGATGGTTTCAGACTTTTAGCGGAAAATTTACAAAATTAAACATTTAATTACGAATGTCAATAAAAAATACCTTAATATCTAATTAATAAATAATTGTATGTATGTATAACAGTTACAGATCTCGTTGAATGACAACATGCTCTAATTTAGTCAAAATTGTGTTGTTGTTCACTGAATGAACACAGTTAATAAAACAAAAAGAAAGCAAAAGTATCCACAACAAGGCTTTAACTTATCTATTGCTGAACAATGCAGAATTGAATCGATAGATTATAACACAATGTTTCAGTGTTTTTGCTAATTTCAAGAAGCTTGCTTTTGTGCAGCAATGACGTCATTTTCTGACGATATATAAAAAATCCTATTAACGTAAGATGGACGAAAAAAAAGTACCGCAAAATAAATTGAAATAAACATATATAGACGCTAATGAGACAAAAGCAATACCGAATACATAACGGTCAGGTTCTATTCCGAAGTGACTTCCGTCCCGATAAAAATTGTTGTTCGCTTGGATAGAAGAAAATACAAAATGTTAATGAAATACGATGTATCATAGTGAAGTTAAGTGGTAGTTAAACGGACATAGCTCATTCCTGACTGGACACTTGGAACAGTGTTTTTTAAATAAAACGTGGGGATTCCAGTAAATAAAACTTGAGCTATTTTTAGAACTTGGATAAGATTCATGCCTTGTTCTTATATAATAAAGAAAACTTTATTATTTTTCTGAGGTCAATATTTCAAAATGAGACATGTCAGACTAGTTACCAAACGAGTGAATACACACTGTAAGCTCATTTATTGGCTTTTTATTCCATAAAAAAAAATTATCCTGACCCCAAGTGCCTGTGAATGGTTCTTATATAATAAAGAAAAAAATTATTATTTTTCTGAGGTCAATATTTCACAATGATACATGTCAGACTAGTTACCAAACGAGTGAATACACACTGTAAACTCATTTATTGGCTTTTTATTCCATAGAAAAAATTATCCTGACCCCAAATGCCTGTGATCAGATTGCTTGAAAATTCAAATTTGAGGAAAAACTCAGATATTTGATGAAAATCTCAATTTTAGAAGTTTTATGAAACCCAGGCCAGGACATTTAACCAACTTCAAATAAATTATAAATATTTAAGAATTTGGGGAAATATTTTTTCTGTCTATAAATAAATCACGAGCACCTGGTGCACATTGAATAACCGCTTATTCATGGTATTGGTTGTTTTACAGTGAACATCACGCCATAGGATATTATTTTGCTATTTTCATTCACAGATAGAATATTATGGCTATTCCTTTAAGTAAAACATCAATTGCCGTTCGGTTCATTGTTATCAATTAACGCAATATTTAAATAAATGCGTAAATCTCCAATAATAATGCGTGATTTTTCAAAATTAACGCGTAATTAACACTGACGCGTTAATACAGTAATATATCGGGTAATTTTTTATTTGTTACCTGTAATTTTTTATTTATGACGCGTAATTTATGGGCCAATAAAACAGCCTGTTACAAACAACGAAATCTTCAAAGATGACTGCATGTATTTGTTAATTTTGTTTGAATAATGTTTAACGCCACTTTCAGCAATTTTTCAGCTATATCACGGCGTCCAGTTTTTATTAGGGGAGGAAGCCGGAGTACCCGGAGAGAACCCCCGACCTTCGGTAGGAAAACTGGCAATCCTTGTCAATTAAGATTGGAGTAGAGTACATCCTGCCCGCAGTGAGACTCGAACCCGCAACCTCAGTGTTGACAGACACGTGATCAATAGTAGACGAACTACCCTAACCACTCGGCCACCGAGGCCCCTGACTGCATGTAGGCATTTACATGGATACTAGTTTTCTGCAACGGATTCAAAAAACAGTTGTTTACTGTTTCAGAATTAGCGAATCAGATACATAAGACGACGGCTTAAGGACTTTTAAAGGAAAGAAAACAAAATCGTATGGCTACCACTCGAATTTCGGCGATTTTTTTACTTTATTTAGTTATGTAAACGGAGTGAACTTGTTAATCATGTTAATATATACACCCCGCCATAAGTTAAGCAACACCTACAATTTTTTTATAATTTCAAAAATCTGAATGAATATTAACTTTGTGTTATTTATGTACTAAAGCCATCATTCGAGCACGGGAAAGTGACCTTAATTAACTCCTCAGGTAAATCTTTAAATAGCAAAACCAGTTTGTCATACGGTAGTCGAGCACTCCTAAAGCCTTGTTTTCCTTAAAGATTTAGTGTTCATCTCCTGGTCTTTTTCGACTTCATCTTTACATGTTTACAATGCTTAGACGGAAATTTAGTGAAGCTGAGAAGTAGCAGATCGTCGGAATGCGTAATTGTGGACAGAGCATGCGTCAGATAGCACAAAACTTTGGCATTCACTTTAGTATTGTATCCCGGCTACTGAAACGTCATAGAGATAATGGAACTATCCAGGAACGTCCTAGGTCAGGTCGACCACTAAAAACATCTGAAAGGACGGATAGAGCACTCGTTCGTGTAGCCAAACGCCAACCGTTTGCCACTGCAAGATATCTTCGTGGCGATTGGGATATTGCAACCAGAGTCGCCGTTTGAACAGTTAACAGGCTCCTAAACAATGCAAGGTTGAGAGCTCGTCGTCCCTTGAAACGTCCACTGTTGACACAGAGACATCGCCAAGCACGTTTAGAGTGGGCATGATATCTCCGCCATTGGAATGTTCAAAGCTGGCGACGAGTACACTGGACAGACGAAAACAGATTCCTTCTTCGTCATATTGATGGGCGTATGTGCGTTTGGAGACAACGAGGCACAGACCCATCTTTATTGATGACAACGCAAGACCTGACCGAGCTGCAATTGTACGCGATGTTGTCGAAAGGGAAGTTATTGGGCATCTTCCATGGCCATCCATGTCACTCGATATGAATCCAATTGAACATTTGTGGGATATCATTGGCCGTAAAATCAATAACAGAGCACCTGCTTGTCAAAATGTCCAAGAACTACGTGTTGCCATTCCAAATGAATGGCAGAATTTACCACATGCTACACTTCGTCGTTTAGTCAACAGCATATGAGGAGGAGAGTTAATGAACTGTACCGGAAGCGTGGTGGTTACACGACTTACTGAGTATTTTTGCATTTAACATATTTCAAAGTGACTTTTTTCAATGAAAGTTGACCTGTGATGATGTGTTTACTTTAAGTTCATGAAATTGAAGAATGCAATCAAACTTATTTTTTTTTATATCTTTGCCGAAATTCGTGGTCATACGTTATCGCAATTTTTTACGATTTTGTGACATTTTGTAATTGACCATTTTGCTACCTTTAAATGATACTAGTCCTTAAGTCGTCACATTGTGTGTCTGCAACAATAATCAAAGGTTTCTTAAACATGTTGAATCCGTTGCAGAAATCTATCTCTGTCTCCATGAAAACGCCTACTTTGAAAATTTCATCGTTTGTAACAGCCTGTTTCATTGGCCCATAAAATTACGCGTAATACATAAAAAAATTAAATAAAAATTACGCATATACAGGAACCTATAAATTATATATAGGAACTTTCGTTACTATCATCACATAAGGTGCAAAGTCTGACGTTACTATCATTAAACATTGACGTTACTATCATCATTGCCAAATTTTCATGGTCGAATATCTGTCTATACGAGTATTGTAAAACACAAAAAACGAAATACTCATATTCTTCAGAAGTGTAGGTTCAATCTTACCAATAAAACGATGGTTCCAATGCGAAAGAAACGAAAATAATAACAAAAAACTATCTTATCAGTTTTTTCATCTGCCATCTTGGGATGATAGTAACGTACGTTACTATCATCAGTTTAACACCAGTGATATTGTAGACGAACGAAAAAATATATAATATAAAAGTAGACAAAAATAATTTTGACATCGATAAAATTAAAGTGTTTATTTTTTAAATTACTACAAAAATGCCAGACAATTTTTTTTTCAATCTGAAACTCTGTATTTGAAATTGAGTTTTGTGACGTCACCAAATCATTAGAAAAGACGTCACGTCATCAATGGAATGTAGAGGCACTGTTAGGGGCTCTGAAATAACGACATGAATGTGCGATGCTCGCATTTAGGCTGCGCCTACATTCATATTAGTTTTTCCTGTTCGTATAATTTAAGAAAGAACGTCTAGCTAGGTTTACGTTGCGTTTGACAGATATGACGTCACATATGACGTTACATATAAACCGCGGGTACCATGAGGAACATTAGTATACGGAATATTGTTTTTTGTTCAGTCTTCTTTTGTTTTTAGTAATAATCTTCTCGGCAAATCATAAAATGTATCTGTTGTCAATGCCAGTTATTCCCTTCAAACCGACCACGTCTTCAGTTCGTTGTGTATATTCCTACGCGTCACACACTTACAATGAAATTTTATTTTTGGAAAAGAAAGTAAATATATTTTAAAAAAATGGAAGAATTATAAGGATTAATCGCTTATTTTCGGTAATTCATCGATGTATGAACGAGGTCGACTCACTCACAAAATAAACTGCCTTCAATGAATTACCGAAAATAAGCGTTTAATCTTATACTAATTACCGTATTCAATACTCAAATGATGAACAGTATACGGAGTAAATGACTATCTGTTACTTGATTAGGTGGTTCATTAAATCTATAAATATCTTTGTCATATCATTGGTTTACGTCAGGATCGCACTAGTATGTGTCCTAAAATTTCGATATATTCTTGTGTTGAATCGGGATTGTAATCAGTATTTGTGTGTAGTAATTTTACGCCCCACATATTGACTTCAATTTCATTCATGCATTGGTCAGTGAACAATACTAAAATCTCCATACTTTTTGAAGCTGTTTGGGGAAAAAAAGCTAAACCTGTTAATGATATGGTTCTCGCTGACAATCATTGATATAGTTAGAATAAAAACAATAAAGGTCATCATATAGTTTAACATTTATAAACATATATTCATTTATCAGCAATAAAATTGAAATATAATTCCATTGTAATTGTCGGCTTTGGGCGATAACACTATTGCGACGTTTGGTAATGGGACATTTTTGAAAAAAGTTGGGGCATGTTTGACAGGGGTAATTCGACCTATTCCATCTGAACAGATTGTTTGCGTACATTTTAAGAAGAGCACTGCTATTTACCAAGAAATGAAATGATCATATGTTTAACTACCTTCACGTAAACCTGTATTCGGAATCTACGCCCGTGATATACCTAGAACTAAACCAAATGACAGAAAAATGAAGGCATGGACACTCACAAATAAATTATGGTACAAACTGTGTTGTGTAGCGCCATAGTTTCCTCAAATATACAGGTTTTTCTATTGCACACATTTTAATAATATGTACTCGCGATCTGTTAAAAGTAAATAATATGGTGTGAGGCTACTCAACAGTAACAATAAGACAGTAGTTTTATCCCGCAATAGAGTGGATGCGTTCGGATACATTCGCGTAGACATCGAGGACACACTGACATAAATCAAACTGCATTTTGATTGATTCATTGCGTGTTTGCTTATGTTCCATCAAGAAATATTTTAGCTATATTCAGGACAATAACAACCTTAGTTTTCACATGCTGATGACCAATCGTAAATGAATAACGACTTTAATCACTCGACAACATAATAAACAATATCTAGAAAACATTTCCAAAAAATGTTGTATAAATGTTTTAACAATTAAAAAGTATTTTACTGAAAAAGAAGACTTTTTAAGTATATTAAGTTTTTAATAATGTTCCGAAGAAAACTATATCTAGTTTATAGTTTAATATTATTTTATTGCATAAGTTATATTAACTTAAGTTAAGTCCGCTCCTTGCAACATTTACACATACATACCATGAAAGTAGGCAATCCAGCATTTACAATGATACAAATGAAATACTTATTGTTAATGAGAAAAGAGGGAAAAAAGGAAAACAAAAAAAAAGAAAAACGACAGTAAGTGTGTTACGTAAGAAATGAAAGAAGAGAGGGAAAAGATAACAAGCTAGCTAGTTGATGTTGACCGGGGACTGATCTACTTCCCAGAAACGTTTTGTTTGTTTTATATATGTTATCACTTTAGAAAATAATGTATTGTCATGGTATAACAGTGTTTCAATATGAATATCACTTGCATTTATTTCTGAGATCAAAGTTACTCTTTGGTTTAGGTACATTGGGTGTTCGAGAAAATAACGAAAGGCATTTTCGTAACATGACCCGCAGCTACATTTTTTGATCATTGATAAGGTTTATCCTGCCCAAGTCTGCATTTAGCGAGCTACACTGGTGCCTTAGTCGAGTGTGCAGTATATTAATAATTCGGTTACCTTAGCCATAATACTCTGGAGACTTGCAGCACACACCCTTTACTCTTTCCTTTAAACAAAAGAGATGGTAAGAGAATCACAAACAGTTTTGTTTGAAGTTTTACAGATGATTGATGGTATAAATGAGTTTGCTGATGTTTTTAGTCTGTACCTTGGAATCACGTAATTATCGTTATATCGTAGGTTGTAGGTATTTACATCTGATGATGGAGGCGGTAAACAATTACTTAAATATTCATGGCATAACCCATTATGCATTTTGTAAAAGACCGTCATTTTACGATATTTCCGTCTATTAGCTAAGGTATCCCATCACGTTTCAAAGTATAATGCTGTTCTCTGTTCTATTTGAAAATTTTGGAAGAAGTGTGACTATGCGAGCAGCTTCGAGTTGAATTTTTCCTAATTTTTCAGAATCTCGTTCAAGGCACCCATCCCAAACTTCACAGGCGCATTCCCGGAAAGGTCTGATAAAAGTAAGCTAAATATTTTATAATGTACGCCTTGGTAAAATAAACTTCAGTTTTCGGGGTGGTGGCATTAATTTGTTTAAGGGCTGATTTAGCAATTTTGTCAATATGTTCTGACCAATTCCCATCAAAAGATAAAGTTAAGCCTAAGTGTTATGGCTATTTACTTCTTCTACTATCTCGCCGTTAAATTGTTTATTCCTTTTAGGAACATAATTGTTAGAAATAACAAGAGATTTAGTTTTTTTTGGAGGGGGGTCCAAAGTCGACAAGCCAAGATTTGGTCCACCTGTCTTTAGTTTTCAGGTCGTTTTTAATCTATCTTTCAAGTAACTCGAAACTATCTCCAGAGTATGATAGCGAAGTGTCATCCGCGAACAGTCTTGCTAAATTATTCAAATTATCCGTTATCTCGTTTATGTATAACAAAAATAGCAGAGGGCCAAGGACAGAACCTTGAGGTACGCCTGCTACTACTTTTCGATATCGGACATTTCATCGTTTACTCTAACATTTCGCTTCAGTTATTTAGATAGTCACTTAGCCATTCTTAAAGATTATCTGAAATTTCATAAGATTTTATTTTGCTAAGAAGTCTCTTATGCCAAACTCTATCTTTCGAAATGTCCCAAAAGATTAGAACTGTTGAGAGACGATTGTCTAGATGTCAATTATTAAAAATTTAAAATATTATGATAAATCTCTAGCAGTTGGTAAACCGTAGAGTGCTCTTTTAGAAAACCAGACTGATACTCGTAGAGTAATTTGTTTTCGACAATGTAATTAAAAATAGACTTGTTCTACGACTCTACTTACGCAAATTACTAATGAAATCGGCCTGTAATTTGATGGGTTATATTTGACATCTTTTTTTAAATCTGGCATAACATAAGCTATCTTCCAATCAGACGGAAACTTTCTTTGTTAGAGGGAATAATTAAAAAAATAGTTAGGGGTATACACATGGTTTCTGACGTAGCCTTCAACATTTGAAGGCTAATAGTCTCATGGCCAGACGCTTTACCTATTTTAAGATTTTGAAAAATGTCTTTATATTATATTTTACAGTGATGCTTTAGTTCTTGATGGCAACTGTGGTGGACTGCGACCGTTGTCATCAACTGTGGATACTAAACAGAAATAATTATTCAAGAGATTAGCTTTAATCTTGTCATTATATATCAAATAATTTGTTTCTGGGTCCATCAACGGAGGTATAAAATATGTACCAGTGCTTTTCATTAGTCGCTTTATTAACAACCAATAGGATCATTCCTAGAAAAAAATCGGCGGTTTCGTTAGCAGTAAGAAGGCACTATTCCACGGCATATTTAATCATGTTATTGACCTTATTTCTCTGTATTTTGTATTGTTGACTGGTTGTAACCGTTTGGTTTTTTTCTTGAAATATTATGTAGTCGGTTACGAATTCTATTTGTGACCTTATATCTGAATTAAAATCAGGGTTTATCATTTTGTCTTATTCGCACTATTTTGGAGGGAAACTAAATCGACCTACAGAAAATAGATTTTGAAACCTTATATATACTTAAGATACGAACGTGGACAATGTTCATTGCTGTTTTGAATCAATACATACAGACGCTATTTACAAAAAGGAAGGCTCTGCCAAAACTTGCAAATTTTATAAACAAAGACATTATTTAAGCTATATAATACGGATGTTGCATAATAAATTTCCTCAGTGTAAATCAAGTTATAACTGAAATGCTTATAGAAAAAATAAGCAATTAAACTTAAAAGTCTTGTAAGAAATTATTCCTTACAAAATGTGTTGGAGGCCCTAAGACTTGTGATTTTCGGTCTAAGAATAAGCCTTGTAAAATCTAGTTTTAGAAGAAAATGGGAAAATAGTACACGTAAATGACCAAACAGAATTTGCAACGATATTAAGTGATTTTGAAATCAATGCAGAAGATATTAGATCAGATAATCTATAACGTAAAACATAAACACAAAAACAGAGTGCGCAACCCGAACCCAAAATAAGCCATGGGCGTACTCAGGTGCTCTGGACGAGTAAACAGTGCCTCTAATTGGACACCCGTCTAGTAGAAGGAGTTGAGCAAGTAATCAACATGACTCGCATCAATTTTTCAGACACGCCAGAAGTACTTATCAAACCCCCACGTCACTATACGATAGTTATTATTTGAGCGGAATTAGCTGAAGAAGAATCTGCTACTTAGCGATTCTTGTAAATTAAAGGATAGCACTTTATTTTGATTGAAGTCTGGCATTACTAGATAAATGTCTTTATATGCCTTCTATGAAACGTTTGGTAATGAATTGCAGAGGGGTATATTTTACGGACGAACCTACGGAGATTATAGCACTTTTAGTTTTGGGTGAACTAAAATTATTATAAATGGAAGGGAACATAGAATGCTGCAGTAAACATTACGAGTTGATTATTTTCAAACACTATCATCTTAAACTTATAAATACTTGCTGTCTTGAAGTTAATCGACTATGACACAAGCTTGAGAAAAAATTTGCTTAAACATTCAAAACTATGTCTTTTGTGCTTATAAAACCAATAGCACAGCCGCCGTGTTTCTGAATGGCTGCAATTACTGAAGTTACATTCCTTGAATTTAAGAAACGTGCAGATTAATTTACTTTAAGCATGGCCACCATAAGATAAGGAATACGTGGTATGCTTGGGTGAAATGTAAAAAAAAATCTAACCTGAAATTATGTTTTCAAAAGGGGTTTGTAATTCCGCATGATGGTCTTTTACAGAATTTTTTCTACTACGACTATATTCATTGATACTACTTAAAAAAAGAAATAAAGAAAAAATCACAAAATGTTCGTATTTATTGGCATTTTAACACATCATTGAACAAAAAATAAATATGCAATACGTAACATCGTGATAGGAAGTAAGCTTTGTTTTATTTAAGTCTTCACTTTTTGAAATGATGGAATACTGATCCGATCGCTTCACAGCATGGAACTAAACAACAGTTGATACAGGTGGCGTAAATTCTCTGGCAAATACCACAATTCATTTCAAAGAGCTTCATAGCTGGTGTGATGCACCAGATATGGTAGAAAGCAACGTAAGCAAATGTACAGGCCCATTCAGCAGCCAAACATATACCACAGAGGAGGGTCAGGATGTTGTAACATAACGTCTTCCAGCATTCGAAACATTTGTATGAGCATTTCCATATACAGTCAATTGAGTGAATTCCGTCTGGTTCTCCAATGACATCGTTAAAGTGCAATGTCTAAAAACGAAACAACATACAAGTATTATTTTAGACACAATATAAATTATGTTTGTCAATGAAATTGGATACGGTAGTCGTATCAGCTAGTATGTCCTGTCAATGTAAAAGGGCTGTAGTTAATAATATAACCTATATCACAGTAGCAGTGTGTGTCTGTCAATCTAAATGGTCTATGGATGGTCAATAAGCTATCGTGTATCACCCATATAAGCAATATATGCCGTGTCAATGTAAAGGATGTATCTATTTACAGAAGTAGAGTTTGTTTTGTCAGTGTATATGGGATACGCTTGGTCATATCGACTTATCACAGAAACAGTGTATGTCCGGTCAATGTAAATAAGCTATTACTGGTTGTATCAACTATTCACAATAGCAATGTATGTCATGCCAATGTTAATGGGTTGTAGTTGGCCGTATCAACTATTTATAGAAGCTGTGTATATCCTGTCATATCTGAGGTGAAATTTCCAATTTTGTAAAATAGTGCAATTTATAATTTTGTAAAATAGCGAAATGTACAATAACAAAAATGATTCTTCAGATTCACACGCTCTATTATTAAATATGCTAGTAATTTGCCAAATATATGGCAATTTAATACAAACTCCAGATTAGAGAGGCGATCAAGTCAGAAACCGGAATATATAGAATTTAAAACCGAATGAAATGTTCAACTAAAACAAAAAAAAACCTTACAGTGGGTATACAGTCATTAAAAAAACCAAATATTGTGCACTTACAACAACGAGAAAACAAGATCTAGCGAGTAGATTCCCAAGACAACCTTGAAAAATTCAACGGCTTTGTTTTATAATGTCAAAAGGCGGATTAACTATATCTCGTAAGATGAATGCCGTTTAGCCGTGCCGAGCTGACATTCGCGAGACAATTGTCATAATTATGCTGTTAGTTAAATTCAACCAGGTCCTGTTATACCTTACTTACAATAATTAGACAAGGATAATAATCTTAGCAGATTATTATATATAAAAGTACACATTCATGTTTGTTTGCTAAAAAAGTAGTTATACAGCTTAAAAACATGAACAAAATTAAAGTAGCCTTTTTCATTTGTTGTTGTAGCATTATTCATCATACATTTACAAACTCGCTTTTTCATTTTTTTTAACTTTTAATGTTATTTGCCATATACTTGTATCTGAATACAATATGTTTTATTTTACTTACCCCTAAATGAGCATTCAGTCCATTTGGATCTCTGTTAACCAAATCTAGTTCAGCCATTTTGACTTATATCCAGAGAACGTTCTAGTTAGGAGAAGTCCTGGAATTAAATAGTGAAACTAAGGATTTTACTTGTCATTATATATACCTACACTGTTTTGTATACCGTCGGCATGCCTACTGTCCGTTAGTTGTGTTAATACCAAGGAATAAGGCGATTAATTTGATCCTATATTATAGTATTGTTGTATATCAACGAAAAAGTACTGTTTGTTTATAACAACTTATGAATGGTCGTTTTAATTCATTTTAACTTTCAAGTCTCTGAATGGACACATTTGGTGTAAGTTCATCAGAATATTTTTACTATGTTTACTATAATGTTCGAATAAGAAGATCTTAACGTTAATTAAATATCACAAAACAAAGGAAAATTTATAAAAACAAAACGCATTTTAACTATAAATTTTATGATCAACAATATTATTAAATACAGTTAAATGATTAAACATGCCAAACGATTTCTACAACACAAATAATGTATAGTCATGTGGAGAACAAAAACAAAATATTCGAAAAAAGATTTTGACTGGGTCGAAAAAAATATTGCCATGATCTAGCAGACATTTTATTTTATTTATTAGTAAATTATTACAAAAACAATCAGTTGGATGGAACCACAAAGATATTTGCTGTAACATGAATAACTAAATTAAAAAAAATTGTGTGGAGAAAAAAAAAATCCTCATAATGTTGTTCGCAGTAAATGATTGTAAAGGGAAGCAATTCTGTGAATATTAAAGCGAATATTAAAGCAAAATACGTAGAATCAATAGTCGGAAATTTACGTAAAGCTAAGGATAAATTGACAGTCCAATATGACTCCTCGCCATATTTTTAAGCTTCTCACTGACAGATTGTATTCATTTTGAAAAACTACAATATTCACCTAGCTCCTGGCGATAGTATTACTGCGTACCACAAAATATTGCATAATTTTACATTCTGATTACAGAATGATCAACATGTCAAAAGTATTTTTTTTTATTTTATATACTAAAATTTATTTGAATGATTCCAGTGATAGTTAGAATAAATGATAATTATGTCTCGCAAACGTAGGTCATTATATAAAACATTGCATTATCATGGTACAAATTTGTATTTGGGGGTGGGGGTGGGGGTTTAACATGCCGAAGATTATAGTGGCAATGGTGGTTTGCGTGGGAGACATTCTGTGTTAGCATCCCAAAAAATCAGCACTAGTTCTGCTTCTTCTTTTTTTTTCCGCTCAATCTTGTCTGCACAATTTCTCTGAGATGTCCAATCAATACGAAATTTTTGGAACATGTTAGTGGTGACCTGAAGGTTTGCAACCACTTTTTGAATTTTCAAAATGGCTGTCGTTTCCATGGAAACAGAAGTCTTTATAAAGAACATTGCATTATCTTGGTAAAAAGTTGTATTTGGGAGGGGTGATTTCAATATGCTCAAGATAATAGTGACAATTGGGGTTAGTTTGGGAAACATTTTGTGATACCATCCCAACACAGTTATTACTAGTCAAAACTTTATGTTTACTTGCTTTTTCTTCCCTTTTTGTTTCATTTTAATTTATTAAAAAAATTAATGTTATTCATAATATTAATATAATTGTATAAGCTTTATCGGTCTAGCCCTGTTATATTGTCTCTTTGGGAGAATAAATATTGTCTTTTTTTACCTGTAAACAATTTCTAAAACTACATCATAAAAAAGACTAGTAATAAGAGTCTACACCAGTGATTTTTTAAATGCACGGATTAGGTTAATCCACGTTAATTTTGGCGGCGATATAAGTCCGAAAACTAGAAACAACATGTAAGTGGAGTTTAATGAAAATAAATATATTTCTTACCGCGATTCCTTGTTGATAATCACAGACTATTACTTCACTTTTTTTTACAACTACTTTAAATCGTATTATAAAAGGTCTATAAATTATTCGCACGACTATATAAAAATTTTTTATGGGAATATCCTTAAGTTATATTGTTCTCTGATGAATAAAGTACTCTCCGACTGTAGTACTACATACATATATTATTTTTTAACTACATTTCTAAGTCTGGTATATTTCACGTTGTTAGGGATTTTTATTGTCCAATAAACATATTTTTAGTTTTTAGAAACTATAATGTGTTTTACTAAGAAATTGCGTTGTAAATTGTAACAATAAAAACATAACCATGTCTTTTGAACATTCAAAACTTTTGCATTTTGCAACTTATTTTCCTAAAATTATGCATGAGAGGTACCCAAAATTGTGGCCGTCAATAATTTATTATGATGACGTAGTCATAACTCTAAATTCTGTAAATTAGAAACAAAGGAGGCTCTATTTAAGTACGTTTTTCCTTTCTTAAAAAATAATTTTAAAAAGGGCATTTATCATTTTTATTTTTCTCGTTTTGTAATTTTTTTTTTGCGCAATACATTCAACTTTGTCGAGTCACGTTTGTCACGAACAAATATTTACAATTTTTCGCTGATTTATTACAACTTTTGACCTATCTTTCCCACTTTTATAGTCACAAATTGAAAAATTGTATAACATTTTTGAGATGCGATTTTTCCAAGTCTGGTCGTTTTCGTTACCGCCACATTTTAAAACATTTAACTCCGACGTCAAGGAGTATTATAACAAATAAGTTAAACCAAAATATTAGAAATATATTTGTTAAGAAACTCACATAAGAACTACTTTATGAACGAAACAATTCCATCACGTCAAAATGCAAATATATCCGCTGTAATTCTATGTGAAAAACGGTTCATTCCTCCTATTCCCACTTTTTTAAATTCAGGTAAGAAAAGGTAAAATTTCAAGTGGGAGTATGTGGAAAACTTGTGCAAACAAAGGAATATACTGTAAAAACATCAGCTTATTAACTTTTAATTAAATGTTGGTGTTTAGGTACAGGTAAATAAAAATATTTTCCTTTGATCTTTGTGTGCGATATTATTCCATCTCACTCTACTAGCTTGAGATAGGCCCTTCTTCCGTAAATGGCCGATTTCTGGTACAGATGACCCAGTACAGATGAGCTCACGCGCACACATCTGTACTTGCTGCGTCATCCAATCAAAACGCTAGAAACAAGAACGTTGTTATGGAAGCATAACAACGTTCTTCTATGACGTTCTTGTTTCCGCCGTTCTGATTGGACGTCAGAGACAATGGAGTCTACAACAATGGAGAGTCTATATGTTATAGCGACGTGAAAGTTGTTGGTTTACGGAAGAAATAGGTACTTTCATACGTTTTTGGGAAAGTCCGTGTGAACTTTCACTCGTGATAGAAATTGTTATGTCTTTTGGCTCGTTTCGCTGCGCTCCACTCGCGAAAAGACATAAAATTTCTATCACTCGTGAAAGATCAACCAGTCTTTCCCAAAAACGTATGAAAGAACCTATTAATCTCAGCTCGCTGTCAAGACGTCGTTAAGTAACATTGTGACGTCACAATGTTTCAAAACATCGATAAACAGATTATTTACGTTTTATGAAACTCGATGCACTTTCTCGTCATCTCATCTCAGGGTTGTCGCCCTTCGATGAGATATGAACGAGAAAACGCATCTCGTTTCTAAAAACGTAAATAACCTATAAGTATGAATTCGGATTTTTATGTATAAGTGCTTTATGATTAAAAAAAATACGACAAATATCAGTAAATATTTTTTTTATTTTACGACACTATTGGAACAATAGAATCAATCAAATATACACAATAAAAGAGCATATTTAGTGTAAACATAAAACATGAAATAAAATTTACTTTAGAAAAGTCTATGAATTTAATCGATGTGTAAAAGGTGGGATGCAGCATCACCAAACTGTGATCTCCTGGTTACGGTGTCTAATCTTTAAGTTTTCTAATCTGTTGTTGATATCAACATACTTTCTCTTTTGGACTGGTCGCTTACCACCGGCTGCATACTGTATCATGGTCAGGTCATTTATAGCTTCTTCATGCTTAAGAAGTCTGATAAGTTTGAAGATGTTTGGGTGTGGATGCTGGATTAATTTCTTTATTTTGCTATGCCATCCTTCTAAATGATTAGTTGTCCTTGGACCCTGTGTTTCATAGTGGTTCCAAATGTAATATCACAGGTTTAAGAAGAGCCCCGTAAAAATTTATAGAAAAACCTCTTATTTTAAGCTTTGAACGAATAAACGATCAAAATCACGAGTAAACAAATATTAAAAGGTCCAAATCACGTGTCACGAAATATCATGAAATAACTTTGATTTCTGACCATTAATTATTAAAAATTGTATAAGAATCACGTGATCTCAAATTTACATCGCTTTATGTCGCCTCGAAAATAATCCGAATTTGAAAGGTCAAGAATGATTTTGACCTCACCGAAAACCGTTATCGAAAGACCAAATTCAGTAACCGTTATCTAACAATAAAAAAAAGATTTGTTTGAGAATTTACAACTTAGTGTTCTGTTTGATCAAAACTTTTTGATTACTCTAAAAGGTTTATAAATTCTCCTTAATTATGACATATTTCTTTAATTACAGAAACTGAAAAACCTTACGTTGTAAAAAGGTAATGTCTTCTCCACTGATTAGGTCTAAAGGCAAGTTCATACATCATAAGGTATTTTGATTTTTGACTCGGAATCTTGTTATCCTGATACTGACTTTAAATATAGACTACATCAAAGTCATGACAAAGGTGTTTGGACGACATGACGTACATTTGTTGCGTTTGCCTCTTTTGTAGCAAAGCCCAGTTTAAACTCTACGATAAATCCATTAGTTTGTCAGGACTAGACCAATTTATTTAAATTGAAATGGGGAACAGTAAATATTTGACCGTAATAACTCTCAAACTATAAAAGGTAGAAGAAAAGCCAACGAAATACATTTTTGGAAGAAAATTAGTTTTACATTTTTATTAAGAGATTAGACGACTTATTTGAACATAACCCTTATGATGTGTTCTTTGGTCGCAAATATCGTCATACTTAGACACATGCAGTTTTTACTATTTTTAACTTTAATAATAATAACATTTTTATCTGTAAGTAGCATTTATCAGACAAAAATGCTTAGCAACATTTTTTAAGCTTGGACAACATGAACTGTAACATTTTAGATTTTTTTACTGCCGTTGTGTTTTAATGTCTTGGATTTAAAAATACACATAGATGTATACAGTGTGCGATTGGAAACGTATGCGACAGTCTACAGGATTTCGCCTCGGTTGACAGTATTTCCTCAAGTTGACAATTTTACTGTCACCCTGTCAGACATGTAACATTTATATAATGTTCAACACGTTGCTATGGTTATTTTCTTCTACAGCGGGACACATGTGACTTTAAAACTAGATATAATCGCCCTTTAAATAAAAGTGATTTTTCTGGAAAACGGTGCATATAAACGATGTTTGTTTTAAGCAACCACCTGGTACAATCGGTCATTTTTGGAATAGCCTCTTCTTCCGACTTTGGATACAATTACATACAAAGAATAGTACTTAGCATATGTAAGAATTATATTTGGCTGTGATGAAACTATTGCAAATGCTTGTAAGTAAAAATCGTAAATAGATGTAAATATCACGCATGTAAATTCTGGAATGATGACATGGATGTTTAACTTCTAAAACTTCAGGAAGGTGCTGCTATTAGAAATTAGAAATTGGATAACGCTATTAACAATTCGCGACATCAAACGAATTACACGATATTCAATATTAATAGGGATAGAAACACACTTTGTGTATTATAGTGCTAGCATTATGGAAGGGACGTGAAATAATTATTAAGTAAAAGCGTTTCAGGGTCCATCGACTTTCATGTCACAGATATATAATGGTTCTACGTTTATCAGTTATTATTTGAGTATATGCAGTCGGGCAATGACTAAACCAAACACAAGTAAATACTTGCAAACTAAACATGCGTAAATGAACATTTACTATAGTCTTAATGGAAGGAACAACAAGTAAATTAACAATTTTTTTTTATTTTATACAAGTTTGTACAAAAAATATTGATATGGCGCTTACAATAAATTAATTCATATAACGGTTTCTGAACAAGTTTAACATAAAGTTTGTTTATAAATATTTATAATAACTATAAAATATTGACCCACGAACCTTACAATACTGCAACAACACGTGCATTTGATTGTAAAACTTCACACTTGTATACGGATGGCCAATAAAGTTTTAGTTCTTTTTAAAGGCGTGAAATATTGCTCCACAGGCCTCACACAGTGGAACCAAACAGCAGTTTACACAAATGGCATAGAGCTTCTGGCACACACCACAGTTGATTTCTAAGACCTTCATACATGGAGTGATGAACCAAATATGATAAAAGGCGATGTACGCAAAGGAACATCCCAATTCCATGGCGATACAGATCCCACACAGTATCGTCAAGATGTAGTAACACAATTTTTTCCAGCATTCGAAACATTTGTACGTAAGTTTCCATACACAATCAAGACTGTGTATTCCATCCGGTTCTCCAATGATATCAGTGAAAAACAAGGTCTGTAAACAAGAAAAACAATTGATGCAATATCAGTAACTAGAACTAGATCTATATACTCGGACAATGAATGTTCTTAAAAGCAGAGAAAGGTACCTGTGATGAAATTAGGAAATTTCTTATGAAAACCTATCAAAATAATTGTATACTTCGTAAAAGTAAACTGTGTTCTTATCTTGAATATTTCAAGGCCAAATCAATAGCTTACATGCTTTTCATGTATCTGTTGGCCCTTGCATTGTCTTGAGAAGTTATATATAACTGTGTGAAATTAAGGTATCAAATACAAGAAGAGGAGATCACAATGTTCGACATTGATTTTGAGACCAAAGGATACCAATGCCGATTTGTGATTTTCAAGAATCTTCTCCTTTTAAAAGTGACTTTCCAATTGTAAATAACGGCTAATTAATGTATGTTAATTATTTAACGTCAAGAGATGCTGTCTCTCGTTGCCGTTAATAAATAAAAATCAATAATATGCATTTCAGGGGAAATGATATACTTTTCGCTTTGAACAAACTGTGTGTGCAAAGTAGTATTTTGACAAATCGCTCCCTTAAAAATTATAGTTGTCGTATGCGTTGAGTTAACTGTATCGTTTTGTATGCGTAAAAATGATACTTAATCATACAAACTCTTACCCCCAAATGACTGTTAATTCCATTAGGGTCCCTATTAACAAAATCTATTTGGTCTCCCATCTTGCCAGTTACTAATAATTCCTATACGGGACAGAAAAGCCCAGCTTTCCACATTATATACTTTAGATTTTTGTTGTCATCCGTGGCTATAACAACGTTCAGAATAATCGACTCTTAAGATGGAGTAGGATTTATGATTGGTGATAATAAAATACTATTGTCGTACTGGATTCGTCAGCAAATATTGATTAGTATATAAACAAAATTATGTCAAGTGCACATGGGATGTCCATTTGTTTGCAAATTGTTTTGTTTCCTTTAAAAAGTGTAATGTTTGAAAAAATAAATGTATCATAGTTATGTATTTCAATAGTAATAGTTTAGATTTTCTTTCTTTTCTGCATGGAAATATTTATTTCACATTTACTCTGACTTGACATGAAATTAACTGTGTAAGCATATGTGGTAAAACTCTAGTCCGAGAATCCCCTGCCGTCCAACGCTTTTTTTTTGCGTCCCACGCAAAAAAAAAAGCGTTGGACGGCAGAGGATTCTCGGACTAGTATTACATCCATGTCATCATTCCAGAATTGTCCACAATTTTACAATATTGGTTTCATGATAGATTTACGACAAATTCTTAAAAGGTTATCGTGTTGCGCATACGATTTAAAATTGATATAACAATGAATGTAAGTGTTTTATTTAATGTTTTAGGTTTGTTCGTTTAACTGGCGAGTTTTTATTCGTACATGTAATACACGTGCTTTGGTATTTGGTAGTCTTTTTTTTCTAGTGTTCTTGTACATTAATTGAATTGTGTCCATCTCGAATTCATTTCTTTCTGTTCAGTATTTTCTTTCTAATACACTGTTGAGCACTCGATATTGATATAAAATCATATTTTTGACATATTGACGCTAAAATCTAGTTAATCATTTATGTTAAGGCTCGCTGCTTAAATTCGAAAGAAAATCAAAATTAAATTAACGTTTAGAAACCATTATGTTTATGAAAATTGTTGTAATGTTGATGCAAATATTACATTACCGAGATAATATTTTGTCGAATTTGCAGTGCATAGCAGAGTGTGGATTTCACAATGGACGTGTGCTGATAAAGGAATATAAACCAGTATCAGGTAAACTAGAGTACCATTTCCAGACTATGGGCCCGATTCCGACAGACAAGTACGACTTTAATGACCGTCCAAACAGTGGAAGACCATACATAACCACAGTATGTCAAAATAGGTACATCCGGGTATTCCATCTAAAGAATCGAACAGTCACAGCAACAACTGCAATCGGAATACCTGGATTGCAAAGAATCAGCTCCCAAACTGTCAGAAACTGTCTCCGACAACATGGAATTGTACCCATGAGACCTTATATTGGAGCAGTTTTGACGGCGTTTCATCGACGGGAAAGAGTAAGATGGTGCAACAGGTTGAGGTCTGGACATTCCAGAACTGGCGCAGAATCTGGTTTAGTGACGAGTCGCGGTTCCTGTTACAGAAGCGTGATGTTAGAACTCGTGTTTACCGACGAAATGAACGATTTGCGCAGTCATGTGTCGAGGAAGTGAATAGATTCGGCGGAGATAACGTCATAATGTGTGCGGCGATCTCAGGTGACAGAAAATCAGAGCTTGTGCACGTACCACACAACTTAACGGCTCGGTACAGAGACGGCATCCTTCAGCCACATCTTCCAAAAATCGAAAACCAGATGGAGGTATTCCAGCAGGACAATGGACATATTACACATATATATACATTTTGTGTGTTATAGTGCTAGCATAATGAAATGACGTGAACTAATTATTAAGTAAAAGGGTTTCAGGGTCACCGATTTCATGTCACAGATATTTTATAGTTCTACGTTTATCCAATATACAATCAGTATGTCCAGGGAGTCGGGCAGTATGACTTAACCAAATACAAGTAAATAATTCTAGAATATACATGCGTAGATGAACATTTACTTTAGTCTTAATGGAAGGAACAACAAGTAAATTAACATGTTTTTTTTTATTTCAAACAAGTTTGTACAAAAAATATTCATATGGCACTGAAAATAAATTAATACATGTAACGTTCCTGAACGCATTTAATATAAAGTTTGTTTATAAATATGAAAGATAACTCTTTAAAATATTGACCCGCGAACCTCACAATACTGCAATAACACGTGCATTAAAATTATTTAACTGTGAAATTTCACGCTTGAAGGGATTGTCATCAGACTGTTACGATTAGTTCTTTTTAAAAGCGTGAAATATGGCTCCACAGGCCTCACACAGTGGTACCAAACAGCAGTTTACACAAAGGGCGTAAAGCTTCTGGCACACGCCACAGTTGATTTCTAAGACCTTCATACATGGAGTGATGAACCAAATATGATAAAAGGCGATGTACGCAAAGGAACATCCCCATTCCATGGCGATACAGATCCCACACAGTATCGTCAAGATGTAGTAACACAATTTTTTCCAGCATTCGAAACATTTGTACGAAAGTTTCCATACACAATCAAGACTGTGTATTCCATCCGGTTCTCCAATGATATCAGTGAAAAACAGAGTCTGAAAACAAGAAAAACAAATTAAGCGATATTAACAACTAGAACTAGATCTACAAACTCTGACAACAGGTACAGGAATTTGTTAAAACACAGAAGCGTAACAAAGACGATATTTGGACATTTCAAATGGAAACCTATAAAAATAATTGTATGTTTGGTAAAAGTAAACTAGATTCTTATATTAAGTATTTTAAGGCCTAATCAATCGCTTACAAGTTTATCATGTAACTATTGGTCCATTTATTGTCTTGATAAGTTATGCGTATTAGTTTCATACAAGACAATATTTTTTTCGGGCTTTTGAACATGAATGCGAGGTTTTGCCGTAATAACTTATCAACGAGTGATCAAGTCTATGACGACACAGATCTGCTTTGTGTTTCATGCTAATGGACAACAGAACGTTAGGTGATAAATTTGGAGACATTTGAAATTTTAAAACTTTAAAGTGTGAACAACCAGTGTGCTTTATTTCAGTTTAATACGATTATTGTTCGTGTTTTAAAGAGATATTAAACATTTGAAGTTAACTAGATTTTTTTAATGTGGCGGTTTTTTTTATAGTTTTGTATGTTGGTCTTTACCTTTTTATGATATATTTTTATGGTTGTAATTTCGTCTGGAGGGATTCAGTTAAATAGAATTACACTAATTAATATTGCCGTTCTTTTAACTAACGACAAATTAATGTGTGATAATTATTTAGCGTCAAGAGATGCAGACTCACGTTGTCGTTAATAAATAAAAATTAATTATATGAATTTCAGAGGTAATGATATACTTTTAGCTTTGAACAAACTGTGTGTACAAAGTAAAATTTCTTTTAAACAAATCGCTCCTTTCAAAATCATACTTGTCGTATGCGTTGAGTAAACTGTATCGTTTTGCATGCGTAGAAAATGATACTAAATATATACAAATTCTTACCCCCAAATGACTGTTAATTCCATTAGGATCCCTATTTGCTAAATCTATTTGGTCTCCCATCTTGCCAGTTACTAATAATTCCTATACGGGACAGAAAAGCCCAACTTTCCACATTATATACTTTAGATTTTTGTTGTCATCCGTGGCTATAACAACGTTCAGAATAATCGACTCTTAAGATGGAGTAGGATTTACGATTGGTGATAATAAAATACTATTGCCGTACTGGATTCGTCAGCAAATATTGATTAGTATATAAACAAAATTATGTCAAGTGCACATGGGATGTCCATTTGTTTACAAATTTGTGTCGTTTCCACTTAAAAGGGTAATCATATGTATTTCAATGGCAAAAGTTTAGTTTTCTTTTCTGCGTGAAAATATTTATCTCATATTTACTCCGGCTTGCCTGGAAATGAAATCTGTAGACATTTATGATATGTACACTCGTGTGCCTTTCGCGAACCACAATTTTGCAATATTGGTGTTATTTAATGGATATACAACAAATGCATATATGGTTATCGTGTTGCGCATACGATTTACAATTTATATAACGACGAATTTTAATATATTTTAATGATGTAAGTGTGTTCAGTCAACTGCAACGTTTTAATAAACGTGCTCTTCTTTTGATTGTCGTTTCTCCTAATGTTTCTTGTACATTGTTTGAATTGTGTCCATCTAGAATTTAATTTTGTTGTTAAGTTATTTCTTTTTAATACACTGTTGACCACTCGATGTTGAAATAAAATAATATTTTTGACCTATTGACGCTAAAATATAGTTTAATCATTTATATTAAGGCTCGCTGCTTAAATTCGAAAGAAAATTAAAAAAATTAAATTAACGTTTGGAAGCCATTAAGTTTATAAACATTGTTGCAATGTTGTTGCAAACATTTTACTACCGAAATAATAGTTATCGAATTGCTACCAAGGTGGATAGCAGAGTGTGGTTTTCAAAATGGACGTGTAATAATTATGGAATATAAATCAGTACAAGAACTACTTTTAATGTTAAAAGCTCTTCAGCATTATTAAACTTGCGATATTTTTGGATTTAGCACTGCGGAGGAATTATTTATACACGAAACGTTCGCCGTATCATTTCTTAAACCTTAGATATCTATCAAATATTTAAGAGTCTTCTTGATACCTTGTACATTCGTAACATGTAAAAATTACAGTTCTGCACCATGCAGTTCACTTTTTTTAATTTTCACTTAAAACAGAGTGTTTATTGCTATATCTTAAATCATTTTTATACGATCATAAAAATGTTTACGTTTGGTTTATGGTGCTAATATGTCGGTCAACAGTCGATACTCTGCTTCTCTTCTGGGCTTTTAGCTGATCAATTTTTTTAATACATGTAGTTTACCAAAATAATTCCTGTGACAAAATATAGGTAGTGATAAATAAATGGAATATCCTGTACATACAGTTTTTATATAAGTGTCGGATTTTTTAAAATAAAAATATGAGCTATATTTTTTTAATTTAATGAAGTTGATTTATTTATAATGTTCCTTATGATTTCGAATTATGTTTGTTTAGATATGAGTAATCCTTTAAATTCTTCATTGAGAGAATTGTTTGTTTAATGTCATCATATGTTTCTGGAGATAGTCTATCGATATACTGAACATATGATGGTGTCTTTTACGTTTTCCTTAGACGGGTAATAGTTGGAAATAGTGTTTGTTTGTTTGTTTGTTTGAATGATGTTTAAAGCAGTGATATAGCTGAAAAATTGCTGAAAATGCCGTTAAACATCATTCAAACAAACAAACAAAAACAGCTATATCATGGCGTTCAGTATTTATTGGGGAAGGTACCCAGAGTACCAGGAGAAAACCCCCGACCTTCGGTAGGAAATCCAGCAATCCTTGTCAATTAAGATTGGAGTCGAGTACACCCTGACTGAAGTGAGACTCGAACCTCTGTCTAGGGGCAGACTACGTGATCAATAGTAGACGAACTACCTTAACCACTCGGCCACCGAGGCCTCCTAGTTGAAACAGATGGAACAAGGATACATAATGTGTTACAGTACAAATGAGCATCTCATTTATTTTTTAAATTCATAAGAATGGAAACAATACAACGTCTAAAGCAATTCTGACCCGTTGTTGTGGTTGCACAGTCTATTTACGTTGACTGACTGAGTGGTTTTTTTCAGGAGACAGTTTAAAATTTTAAAATTGTATTAACCCATCAAGTCTGCACTATAATTGTCCTAATACACCTATGAATTGATTACTCTGCCTTTTCTAAGATAAATGCAATATTGAAAAGAAAATACTCGACAATTATTTGTGAAGCATTGGGTACTATGAAATTGAATTATATTAAATAAAAATCGTATGTTAAAGAACAATTAAATATTAAAAGTCAATATAGAATATTGATGTTTTTCTTTGTTCCCTTAGTAGCTAACGGCATCTCTTCGTGTCTTCTGGGTACAATTAATTGTCCCACCTCGTCGACCAATAACGTGAAAATAACGGATATAGCTGTTCAATTAACAAAGAGAATTTAGAATCAGTTACTATAATGCCGTAGTTTGTTTTAGCAACAGTCAAAACAAGTCGTACAAACATCATCAAAGCTTGTCGAGTTTTAAATGATTGGTTTTGAATAAGGATTTATATTGATCTAACATAGGATGAATATTTCATGAATGTATATTGAGAAAATGAACTACCTAGAGATAGAAACACAAGACAGCATCATGAGATTGTAAATACTTGTATAGATCACATAATATGGAACGATTCACATCTTTATATGTTGATTGGAATGTCTTACATATTTTTACTAATTATTTCTTATCTTTTTTTTGCTAAGACCATACTGGGAGGGTCGCCAGGGATTTATTGTATGAATTTTTTTCTCGTTCTGAATTTAGCTGAATATTGCTCACTGAACGAGCAATCAATCAATCTTTTTTGCGTATTAATTTATCTGAAAGGATAGTTATGAACACGTTTGACAAACGCTTCCCAAACAACAATCTACTCACAAAATGGACGTGTGTTCTTCTTTCTTATTATTAATATTGTGGTGTTATATCATCCAAATTATTCTTGTATATAATTGTTTTGATATATTTGAAGGTTACCGTGTAACCATGGTATCCTCCGCTGACGATCCGGTAACCGCGTCTAGGTAACCATAATATTTTCTACAGACGGTTATCGTGTCTTTAACATGGCACCCTCTTTTGACTGTTACCTATATCTAGGAAACAATGGTATCCTCAACGGACGGTTACCGTGTCTATGTAACAGTGGTATCCCATACTGACGGTTGCCGTGTCTACGCAACCATGGTATCCTCTACCGACGGTTACCGTGTCTAGGTAACAGTGGTACCCTCTACTGAGTGTTACCATGTCTAGACAACCATGTTATACCCTACTGACGGTTACCGTGTTAAGGTAACCATGGTATTCTCTATACTAAGGGTTACTGTGTCAGATCATCATGGTATCCCTTATTTATCTCATTGGTTAGACTCACCTGCTGGGTTTAGGGAATTGTCACAACAATTTATGCGTATGAAGGTGGACGAAAATAAATAAACAAATTTTGTCGCATGTAAATTAAATTTAACAGTTTAATATCAAGTACCCCTATTACCTGAACATAATTTTAATAAAAAGTGCACTCTCTTAAGAACTTTTGGTAATTATTGATTCTTAGGAATATAGGCAAATATAAAAATCGAAACACACCGAAGAAAACAATCATTATTGATTATCGGTCATTTTAAGATTAAATAAGTAATTAGTCAATCATGTTTGTTTTATGTACATTTTTTCTACTGGACGATCAATAATTTTAACACATTGATTAAATATAGGATCTTACATTGGTACGAGTGGATTATCGGATTTCTCCAATCGAGATAGTTAAATTATGGAATTTTAAATTTCCATAATTTAACTATCGAGATTGGAGAAATCCGATAATCCAAGAGTACTAATGTAAGATTCTGTTTCTCTAATTTTAAAAAGTAGTAAATTTGCGAAACGAAGTACAAATTCTCACAACCCCAATTTTAGGTTCATGACTTGAATACGCGGTAAATGGAAGGTGTTTTGTTTATGACGTCATGAGTTCTTATTGTGACGTTATTATTTTTAACCAATCAACTGCTGAGAACAACAAATTCACTAGTGACGAGAAATATTTTTTCCACACCGGTCAAGCGGTTGAAATATTACGTCAAAATTAGAGAATGTGCTATACTATTTCTTTCATTTGCAGATATGTTTAATCCAATTGTAACATGAGTTTTACTGCATCAAAGATATGCAAGATTAATAGAATTTATAACGGAATTCAGCTCTAGAAATGAATTTTATCATTTATACTTGTGCATGTAATTTCCTACTTCAAGGAAAATATGGTATATATAGAATATAAGGTAATTGGTTTTAGTAGTGGCTTTTCGGTGAGTATCTCAGGTTAGCCCGTTCGATCGCCATCCATAAAAGACCCAATAGCAGGGATTCTTTTTAAAGATAAAGAAAAATACTTGTCTTTCACTGTTCATTCCAAATTTCCACCATATTCTAGCTTGTGTCCTTTTGTAAACAAACTGTACCAATCAAATATGTTAGAATAAGATGTTAGCTAAATTACATCAACCTTCTAGATCTTAGCTGGACGAAGTACTTTCTAAAGTACTTAAGCAGTTTGTTAAATGCCCGTCTTGCTATCAATTATTAAAACGATGTTGGAAAGAATACATGAAAAACAATTCCTTTAAGATATGACAGAAATAATTTGTTAGATATAATTAGCCAGTAGTATGTGGGGAGAAAATACATATCTTAAAAGGGATAATAATAGGGGAAAGGGGTTCAGGGCGCGGTGACCGAGTGTTTACGATAGTTCGTCATCTATTCTTGATCACGCTCTTGTCAACACTGAGGTTGCGGGTTCCATTTTCACTGCATGCAGAGTGTTCTCGACTCTATTCTTAATTCGGACAAGTACTTCCAGTTTTTCCATCAAAATTCCGGGTTTTCTTCGGGTACTCAGGCTTTCTGCCCTCAAAAACTATCCACGACATAGCTGAGAAAGTGGCTTTAAAGTCTATCCAAACACTTGTTTACCCATACTTGTTTTAAGTATAGTGATTTGACATACTACTTCGGAGCAACCCGAAAATATTAGTTGCAAGTTGTCCTGCCTGACAAATGAAAATTTGAGTGATTCGGAACGAAACCATACTAACAATCGCAATATTACTTAAATAAGATTTAAATCTTGACCATAAAGCCATAAGTTAAGAAGATTTGTAAAATCTTCTGTTCTTGGAGTTAAATGTAAATATGTTAAATCATTATGACTTGTGTATTCTTTAATATATATAGAAATATAGAAAAAGCCTCTTATTTGTTTTAAATATTCCTAAATTCGCCCCTATTATGCATATCTGGGAATTAAACGAAAAGGATCCAGTGGACGGTTTTCTATTGTAAATGAATAGCAAAGACTTTGATAATGTATATTAGACAATAAAAACATTGTGTGAATGTCCTTGTACATATGTATTATCGCCACAGACAGCACTAGTATAAATGCGAAGGCGTTGTTAGGTAAATAATATTATATACAAGTATATTACAGCCATGTTTGTGTTTACAAATACAATGTATACAACGTGACAAAATCATACAAGTATCATTTTTTGAAAGCATTGAACACTGTTCCGATTGCTTCACAGCAAGGTACAACACAACAGTTTACACAGGTGGCGTAAATTCTCTGACAAATACCACAATTAATTTCAAACACCTTCATGCAAGGTGAAACAATCCAAATATGGTAGAATGCAATGTATGCAAATGTACAACCCCATTCCGCTGCCAGACAAATTCCACAAAGCAGGGTCATCAACTTATAACAACAGCTCTTACAACATTCGAAACACGTGAACGAACACCGCCATACACAATCCAAGCTGTGTGTTCCATCTGGCTCGCCCAAAACGTCGTCAAATCGTAATGTCTAAAAATAAACATATTATATTTTAATTGTTTTATGACGTTGCATAATATTAAAGTGATAAAAAGTATGTGATTGGTTTATTGATTGATTGCAGAATTTAAACTGCCACAAAAAAATGTGGAAAGTTGGGTAGGTACAGATAATGTTTACTGATGTAATGTTACTGATGTAGTGTCTTTATACGCCTACGTTTGGAAAATCTACAAAAGATGAGCGTACATTTTTAAGTTTTAAAAACTCACTATGGTCAATGGCCAAGCGGAAAAAGTTCCATTTGGCACCATAACTTCAAACAGTACAATCACGAATATAAAGAAACAACTTTATATCTTTTATATGAAATATCTTTACACATATTCAATACATTAGAACAATTTCATTGTGTTGAGTACCGAAGTTCGGTTGTTTTCTGCGGGTACCCCGGCTTCCTCCCGCAGTAAAAACTGGGCACCATGATATAGCTGAACACATTTCTGAGGGTGGCGTTTAACACCATGCCAACAAAAATCATTTTTCTGATGTTTATCAATATGACCCAAATAAGTTATCATTGGAGTGGGGGTAAATAACAAAGATCATTAACCCTTATGATCTGCTGAATTTTCATTGCTCATTAATTATTTAATATGGTAAATCATTAATCTTAAATTAAGTAACTTACGAAGATGTAAGAAAACCGCGAACATATATTTCTTTTACCTTAAGTACGTTCTATATGTAACTAATTCTTACATCATGTTATACATGTAAATTGTGTCTGTGTTCTTTAAAAATAATCTTTTCAAACTTTTCTCAGTGTTTAATTAGCGAAAATTCATAATGAGAATTATGTTACCTGTGTAAATTGGAAAGTTAACAACTCTTATTTTACAAAAATGTAGATTGTTAATATTATGTGAACTAACAACCTTCGTATTTGACTAAAATTTAATGACATCCAAAAATATATACGTATTTTACCAAGCTTTATGTCGCTTCTAAAGCTATACCGATATACGTGTTACGCAGGAAATTCATGCACACAATTCTCATATTGCTATTTTTATTTGTTATTAATATAATACATTGAAAATGATCCTAGTGAAATAAATTCCGTAAATCACATGTGAAATAAATTTAGTTCTTTTATTCGTCACGATGTATGTCCTTAACGAATTGACGCGCAAAACATTAAAAAAAAGTTCCATTAAGTTTCCGACGATCTATTATATATTCGTCAATATAATAAACTGAATAATCAATCGCGCAAGTTGTGGATGTTGAAAATATGATCACACGTGCCAAAACGCATCCAGATTTATCTCGTGCGCGTCCGTTATCATTTGTTCAATATTCACTCCGCGCAATTTATTATCCTATATATAATTGTGAATTGAGGTTATTTTTTTTATTTTGTAGACTAAAGCACACTTCCAGGATTGAATCATGAATATGTATTTTCTGTAGTTCTTTGCTTTGACCTCATTATGGTTGTATACATCGTTTATTATTTACCAGTTCAGAATACTAATTCGCAAGTATTCACGTTATGTATTGTAAGTTGTAACAATTGTATAGTTTAATAAAGTATTCAGCAGTTCTTCAGTTAAGGATTAACTACAAAAAAGTTTTCTCCAGCGAGGGATAACAAAATTTCCGTTGTGCACATTTTATGCACAATGGAATTTTTGTTATCCCTCGATGGAGAAAGTATATGTTTTGTTAATACTTATAAACAAATCCAAACAACAGAATTAACTGAATAAACTCAACAATTTTTTTTGTTGCCGGCCTTTTTTTTTAAAACTGTTTTGTTTCCCGCGTATTAATATACGTGACTCCATGACGATTTTTTTGTCATACTCTGATAGAAGATAATTTCCAGCCAATCAAAATTAAGTATTATCGCACAATTTACTTAATATGGAGTAGGTACAGATCACAGACAATATTATTAATATTATTATTATATATATATATTGTGTGCATTTTATAATTGACGTTACTTCCGAACACCCTCAAAGTGCTTCTAAATTCCAGTGGGGGCCTCGGTGGCCGAGTGGTCAAGGTAGTTCGTTTACTATTGATCACGTGGTCTGTCAACACTGAGATTGCGGGTTCGATTCTCACTGCAGGCAGGGTGTACTCGACTCCAATCTTAATTGACAAGGATTGCCAGTTTTCCTACCGCAGGTCGGGGGTTCTCTCCGGGTACTCCGTCTTCCTCCCCCAATAAAAACTGGACGCCATGAAATAGCTGAAAAATTGCTGAAAGTGGCGTTAAAACACCATTCAAACAACAACAAAAAATAATAAATTCCAGTGGTCACGTAACGTCTTTCTATATAATGGTAACGTCACATAAATGTCATATGATTGCAAGTTTTTAAATAGACCGATTTATAGATTGGTAAAAAATTGTATGAAATTTTGGTTGTTTTTTTAAATAAAAAAATTATTTGTTATCGATGTCGATATTTTTAAAGTCTACCTTTAAAATTAACTTTAGTGCTCTTCTTCATTCATTTGTGACCATATCAACTTTCGGAAGAAAAAAATCTTTATCAGTATTAAACAGATTTTTATCACGTTACACATAATTGCCGTAGAGCTCACCGCTCTTCGCTGCGAGCTGTGCTTGCAACTGAGGATATGTGGTAATTTTATTTTGATGATATTTTG